>JAXRKP010000144.1:95000-157500 GCA_037039925.1 Doris montereyensis
CTACTACTACTACTACTACTACTACTACTACTACTACTACTACTACTACTACTACTACTACTACTACTACTACTACTACTACTACTACTACCACTACTACTACTACTACTACTACTACTACTACTACTACTACTACTACTACTACTACTACTACTACTACTACTACTACTACTACTACTACTACTACTACTACTACTACTACTACTACTACTACTACTACTACTACTACTACTACTACTACTACTAATAATAATAATAATAATAATAATAATAATAATAATGATAATAATAATAATAATAATAATAATAATGATAATGGTGATGATGATGATAATAATAATGTTTAGATTTATGTTGTGCCTATACATAGGAATGCTCTAGACGCTTTACAATGTCACTTATCCACTATTAAGTCAATTAATAATAAGTTTACAAATAATGTCTTTAGAAAACAATGTGTCTTCAACACTTTCTTAAAGAAAGAAATACATCATTATGACGTGAAGAGCAGACCTTTAAAAGGTCAACAACACCTGGGGTTTGCTTTGTGAAGCCTGACAGTGACCAGACGTACAGTGAGGCCAGTGGCATGTCGAAAACGAATGAAATGACATTAGATAATATTAAAACCCAATAGAAAAGGAAAGGAATTGACAGGAAACCAATCTTAAAGTAACCATATGTATTAAAGTTGATTTACACTTCGCAATTGTGACCATATGTATCATAGTTGGTTTGCACTTCATAATTGTGACTATATGTATTATAGATGGTTTACACTTCATCAATGTCACCATATGTATTATAGATGGTTTACACTTCATAATTGTGACTATGTGTATTATA
Organism: Doris montereyensis; assembly: GCA_037039925.1. Taxonomy (NCBI): domain Eukaryota; kingdom Metazoa; phylum Mollusca; class Gastropoda; order Nudibranchia; family Dorididae; genus Doris; species Doris montereyensis. The sequence goes on from JAXRKP010000144.1 coordinate 95,847, forward strand.
GTTGGTTTATACTTCATCATTGTGGCCATATGTATTATATAGTTGGTTTACACTTCATAATTGTGACCAGATGTATTATAGTTGGTTTCCACTTCATCATTGTGACTATGTGTATTATAGATGGTTTACACTTCATCATTGTGACTATGTGTATTGTAGATGGTTTGTGTCATAATTGTGACCATATGTATTATAGTTGGTTTACATGTCATAATTGTGACCATATGTATTATAGTTGGTTTCCACTTCATCAATGTGACCATATGTATTATAGTTGGTTTCCACTTCATCAATGTGACTATATGTATTATAGATGGTTTACATGTCATAATTGTGACCATATGTATTATAGTTGGTTTACATTTCATAATTGTGACCATATGTATTATAGTTGGTTTACATGTCATAATTGTGACCATATGTATTATAGTTGGTTTACATGTCATAATTGTGACCATATGTATTATAGTTGGTTTACATGTCATAATTGTGACCATATGTATTATAGTTGGTTTACATGTCATAATTGTGACCATATGTATTATAGTTGGTTTTACATGTCATAATTGTAACCATATGTATTATAGTCGGTTTACATGTCATAATTGTGACCATATGTATTATAGTTGGTTTCCACTTCATCAATGTGACCATATGTATTATAGTTGGTTTTCACTTCATCAATGTGACTATATGTATTATAGATGGTTTACATGTCATAATTGTGACCATATGTATTATAGTTGGTTTACATTTTCATAATTGTGACCATATGTATTATAGTTGGTTTACATTTCATAATTGTGACCATATGTATTATAGTTGGTTTACATGTCATAATTGTGACCATATGTATTATAGTTGGTTTACATGTCATAATTGTGACCATATGTATTATAGTTGGTTTACACTTCATCAATGTCACCATATGTATTATGGTTGGTTTACACTTCATAATTGTTACTATATGTATTATAGGCGAAATATGACAATAAATGACAACTCCACTAATAAAGACAGAACAAACACGTGAGGTTTCGGGTATAACCTTCGTCAGACAACAAACGAGAAATATTTAGAATCTAGATCTGGCATTACCTCCGGCATCACACAATGTGATGTCAGAAGAAAAACATAAAGGAGAAAGAAAGAAAGAAAAAGACAGTGATGTAAAGAAACGTAGCAGAGGTGTGAAAAAAGATGAGGGTGGAAGGTTCAGATCTAGAATGAAATAAAATATGAAAATAAGTAAGTAATAAAAGGTGAGAAGAGATAGAGAGAATGAGAGAAATATATATATATATATATATATATATATATATATATATATATATATATATAGATATATATATATAGAGAGATATATAGATAGAGAGAGAGAGAGAGAGAGAGAGAGAGAGAGAGAGAGAGAGAGAGAGAGAGAGAGAGAGAGAGACAGAGACAGAGACAGAGACAGAGACAGAGACAGAGACAGAGGAGAGACAGAGACAGAGGAGAGACAGAGCAGAGACAGAGAGAGAGAGAGACAGAGAGTGAGAGAGAGAGAAAGAAAGAAACAGGCAGGGAAGAAAGAAAGGGAGAGAGAGACGTGTGAGTATGGGAAACAAGAATGAAAAAATAGGATAAATGTAAGACTAGATCTATATCTCGCTGGGTCTAGAAAGAAGAAATGATAGGATAAATGTAAGACTAGATCTATATCTCACTGGGTCTAGAATGAAGAAATGATAGAGAATGAATGAAAGCAAGTATCAATCAAGACAAAAATTTACACTGAAGGTGCGAAATGTATATAAATTACAAATTTATCGATGTAATAAGGGAAGAGAGTAAACAACTTATCTGAAATTTCAAAAAATGGCAGTTAGGACTAGCTGATGCCATCCAAGTAATCAAAATCTCAAATTATTTTCCTTGGTGATAACATAAGGTCTATTCCGTAATGGTAAGAAACTGTGCGCCAAGTTGCTTCCGGTAAATGGTGAACGTAAAAGAAATAAAAAATACAAAATAAAATTTGAAAAAAATGTAGATGCCTACCATTGAGTATGCTACCATAGGTGGGCACACGGGGTGTGAACTGCCAGAGGGACCCAATTTTGCCCAGGATAGGAAGGGGTGAGGGGGGCAGGGTTAGGGTGGGATATTTTCATGGGGGTGGTTGGGGAGCGGATGGGGTAGGGTAGAGGATGGTGAAGGGTCAGGGATAGTAATAGCGTATGCCCGACTATGGGAGTTACTCGAAAGAAAATTATACTAATTGGTGTAAGACGTTCATACCGTCAGGTTGATTGTGCCCAATCTTACTATAAACCGGTTCTCTAAAGACTTCCTAGACTCAGCACCGCCCAGTACATGACCTGAGAATGCATACTTTCAGGTCATGGGTTCCTCGATGTCCTGGTTTATTAAAATGTAAAGGCACCAGCTTGCTTTCGCAGTATTCAATATCTCTCCTGTGATGGCCAAATCTGTTGGAGAGTTGCAAGCCAGTTTCTCCGATATAGGCCATTCCACAATGACTGCAGCGAAGAGCATAAATTACATTGCGAGAGGCGCAGGAGAATTGCCCACTCACTGTCCAGGTCTGTCTAGGGAACTGAATGGTTGTGGAGCCGTCTACAAAGGGGCATGTCTTGCAGTTAGTGCTTCCACATCGGACTGTGCCCGACGGCGAGGAGTCAGTAGAGAGGCGACTGCGATTATATGTATTATAGATGGTTTACACTTCATAATTGTGACTATATGTATTATAGTTGATTTAGACTTTATCAATGTGACTATATGTATTATAAATGGTTTGCACTTCATCAATGTGCCTATATGTATTATAGTTGGTTTACACTTCATAATTGTGACCATATGTATTATAGTTGATTTACACTTCATAATTGTGACCAGATGTATTATAGTTGATTTCTACTTCATCAATGTGACCATATGTATCATAGTTGTATAGTTGGTTTACACTTCATAATTGTGACTATATGTATTATAGATGGTTAACACTTCATCATTGTGACTATATGTATTATAGTTGGTTTACACTTCATCAATGTGACTATATGTATTATAGATGGTTAACACTTCATCAATGTGACTATATGTATTATAGTTGATTTAGACTTTATCAATGTGACTATATGTATTATAGTTGGTTTACACTTCATCATTGTGACTATATGTATTATAGATGGTTTACACTTCATCATTGTGACTATATGTATTATAGATGGTTTACACTTCATCATTGTGGCTATATGTATCATAGTTGATTTCCACTTCATCAATGTGACCAGATGTATTATAGTTGATTTCTACTTCATCAATGTGACTATATGTATTATAGTTGGTTTACACTTCATACTTGTGACCATATGTATCATAGTTGGTTTACACTTCATAATTGTGACCATATGTATTATAGTTGGTTTACACTTCATCATTGTGACCATATGTATTATAGTTGGTTTACACTTCATAATTGTAACTATGTGTATTATAGATGGTTTACACTTCATCATTGTGGCTATGTGTATTATAGATGGTTTACATTTCATAATTGTGACCATATGTATTATAGTTGGTTTCCACTTCATCATTGTGACTATGTGTATTATAGTTTGTTTACACTTCATAATTGTGACTATATGTATTATAGTTTGTTTACACTTCATCATTGTGACTATATGTATTATAGTTGGTTTACACTTCATCATTGTGACTATATGTATTATAGTTGGTTTACACTTCATAATTGTTACCATATGTATTATAGTTTGTTTACACTTCATCATTGTGACTATGTGTATTATAGATGGTTTACATTTCATAATTGTGACCATATGTATTATAGATAGTTTACATTTCATAATTGTGACCATATGTATTATAGTTTGTTTACACTTCATCAATGTCACCATATGTATTATAGTTGGTTTACACTTCATAATTGTGACTATATGTATTATAGATGGTTTACACTTCATAATTGTGACTATATGTATTATAGTTGGTTTACGCTTCATCAATGTGACTATATGTATTATAGTTGGTTTGCACTTCATCAATGTGCCTATATGTATTATAGTTGGTTTGTACTTCATCGATGTGACTATATGTATTATAGTTGGTTTGTACTTCATCGATGTGACTATATGTATTATAGTTGGTTTACACTTTATAATTGTGACTATATGTATTATAGTTTGTTTACACTTCATAATTGTGACTATATGTATTATAGTTTGTTTACACTTCATAATTGTGACCATATGTATTATAGTTGGTTTGTACTTCATCGATGTGACTATATGTATTATAGTTGGTTTACACTTCATAATTGTGACTATATGTATTATAGTTTGTTTACACTTCATAATTGTGACTATATGTATTATAGTTGGTTTGTACTTCATCGATGTGACTATATGTATTATAGTTGGTTTACACTTCATAATTGTGACTATATGTATTATAGTTTGTTTACACTTCATAATTGTGACTATATGTATTATAGTTGGTTTACACTTCATAATTATGACTATATGTGTTATAGTTGGTTTACACTTCATAATTGTGACTATATGTATTAAAGTTGGTTTACACTTTATCAATGTCACCATATGTATTATAGTTGGTTTACACTTTATCAATGTCACCATATGTATTATAGTTGGTTTACACTTTATCAATGTCACCATATGTATTATAGTTGGTTTACACTTTATCAATGTCACCATATGTATTATAGTTGGTTTACACTTTATCAATGTCACCATATGTATTATAGTTGGTTTACACTTCATAATTGTGACTATATGTATTATAGTTTGTTTACACTTCATCAAAGTGACTATATGTATTATAAATGGTTTGCGCTTCATAATTGTGACTATATGTATTATGGTTGGTTTGCACTTCATCAATGTGACCATATGTATTATAGTTGGTTTGTACTTCATCAATGTGGCCGTATGTAGTATAGTTTGTTTTCACTTCATCATTGTGACCATATGTATCATAGTTTGTTTTTACTTTATCAATGTGACCATATGTATCATAGTTGATTTCCACTTCATAAGTGCGACCTTATGTATTATAGATGGTTTTTACTTCATCATTGTGAACCGACTTGAATTTTAGTGTTTGATCTTGTAGACTGACTTTGTTTCTAAAATAAAGGCTTATAATATATATTGGACCATTTCTTGTATGTCATGTTATTTGGACGTTCTTTTTTAGCTCAGTGATTGACATACTATACCCTAATGCTAATATTACCTGTATGACTTTCGCTACACTTTGGCCGTCTCACCAATACCATCAGAATACGATTTCTCTTCACTAAGGGAAAATCCATGGAATGAAATGAAAGAATAATATATACTGATTGAAAGCATTGGTCTTCCTTTGTTATAGAAGTAGCTAAGAATCCCACCTCGATTGGGGCAGGCAGGTATATATGTATTTAAATGTAGTTTAACGCAGGATTTCATGTTTTTCACAGCCGTGCTCAAATGAATCAGGAGATTGGAAAAATAATAAATTTGTTTTCATTTCAGGCCCTGTGGAAAGGTGTTTGTACCCATGATGCTCTGTTTCGTCTCGACGCCCGCAGTTTCGTGGAATTTTACAGCCCAATTATTGACCACAAATGGACGTTGCTATTTGAGTGCCCATGTCATGGATCCCTGTTGGGATTTCTCAATGAAAATAAGCAATGTACAATAAGCATCAAGATGGCACTGAGTCAGGAGGTTGTTAACATCCTAAAATCATTGGTACGTTTCACATCTGATAATATGCATCTGATTTGATATGATTTTATTTACCCACATCCACAACCAAGGTGATCTCAGGCGTTTTGGTAGGATATAAAATTTTGCCTGGACTGCCCTGTAAACAGCCAACGGGTCTTTAACGAGTCTTATGGTCTGCACACGGGACCTTCTTTTTATCGTCCGTCTCCGATAGAATCAGGGGTAGACTTTGCTCCAAAAAACTTGAGACAATTTTTCAACTGTCGGCAGGGCTCGAACCCACGACCTTTTGGTTAAGAGGCAGACACCCTGCCTCTGGACTACCGATTCCCATTAATATCTGTATCAATATCTTGATTATCATAATGTAATAATGAGGATAATAATAATGAAAACCATACATTTAATAATAATAACGATAAAAATAATAATAATAATAATAATAATAGTAATAATAATAATAATAAAAATAATAATAATAATAATAATAATAATAATAATAATAATAATAATAATAATAATTATGATAATAATACAGTAGTCTCTGCGAAAATGCAGTCCACGGGCGACAATAAAAATAATCAAAATTGGGGAAGGTGCATTTTGAATGGAGTCAAAGACAATGACAATCTGTTACATGTATTTGCATTACCATTCTATTTTGGAAATAAACTTTCTTCTCTTCTTTTTTTTTTATTAGTTTGTTATTGTTTGTGGTTTGTTTTGTGTTCGTTAGTTTGAGTGCATTACCCAATAGGCTTTCTCATAGATCTGTTACATTCTTCTGCCATTCAAGACTACAGCAAGGGGGAAGACATTTGGCAACAATGCAGGATAGGCTACCATCTCTATGAGTACATGTTAAGAAGACCCCTTCTGAGTTTGTTTTCACGGTGATCAGAGTGGGCGAGAGTGAGAGAGAGACAGACAGATAGACAGACAGACATAGAGAGACAAAGGTAGGTCTGTCTGGCAGACCTATCGTGTCGGGAGAGAAGGGGCAGGTGAGGGTGACCAGAGCTGAGACAGGAAGGACTAGTTGCATAATTGTTGTCTGTATGTGTACACATGGTTAACAATAAATAACATAGGTCTAGATTTCACACACCCATTCACAGGCACCAACCTGTGTGACAGATTTTGTCATTATCACTGGGGAAGAAGCAAGGAGAGGTTATCAAGTTTATTTTTCACAGGAATTGACACTTTCAATGCAACAACTTGAAGACGGACTTATAAAAACCTGTTGCATTCTGAGGAGGTTATTAGAGTTGTAATATTCGGTTGCATTATAAAATCGTGCATTATGACAAATCCTGCCTTTTGGCGGTGTGCAATTTGGCAGAAACTACTGTAATAATAATGATGATTATGATAATTGTAATTATAATAATAATGATATTAAGAATGATAATAATAATAACAAGAAGAAGAATAAGGATGATGATATTAATGATAAGAATGATAATAATAAGAATAATAAGAAGAGTGGTCCCATTATACCTTCCTGTGTATAAGTTTAGATGCCCGACATGATCTTTCTCCAGGCTGCCTTGTCCTGACATTTTCTGTTTCCTTCCATGAAAGTTAAATTTCTTTGCTTTAATACCGCTTTTATATCTTCCTCCTACTTTCTCCGAGGTCTGCTTTTTGGTCCTTTACCTTGGGTTTTAGCATTGTACACTGATTTAGCTGTTCTAATATCATTTATTCTGTTTACATGTTCAAACCATCTGAGTTGGTTTATTTCTATCTTAGTTTTTATGCCATCTGTTTTGGTCTGATTTCTTATTGTTGCGTTTCTGATTTTGTTTCTTTTAGTTTTCCCTACTATTCTTCTTAGAAGTTACATTCCAGCTGCTTGAACTCCACTGTACTCCCTACTGTCTGCCGTCCTTGTTCCACTGCCATAGAGGAGAGTAAGACAATAAACTGTGTTGTATACAGCCATTTTGGATTTTGTTGGCAATTCTTGTTTACCTATAATTGCCTTTCCTAGATGGTTATATATTTTCATCGCCTTTTGGAATCTTTGGCTGATTTCTTCTCTTAGTTTTCCCTTTGAGTTAATAATTACTCCTAGGTAAACTTCTCCATGCCCATTTTAAGATTTTTGTGTTTTAGTTGTCCTAGTTACTAGCATTGTTTTGGCTTTCTTTGCATTTATTTTCACTCCTCTTTTATTTAGTTCATTATTCATCATGTTGATATTATACTAAAGGTCACTTGCTGACTTTCCAAACAGCTAGATCATCAGCAAATGAAAGCATTGATACATTTACTGGTTTGAGTTTTCACATACATTCCTTCACTTTCTTCATTTCTGATGATGCCTTTGCGACTGCGACTGAGTCCATAAATGTAATAAACAAAAGAGGACTTAGGATACAGCACACATTGCGTTATTGTAAAACGTTTTTATAGCTTCTATTAATTGTTGCTTTACATTATGTTCTTTTAAAGAATGCAATAGTTTGTCCCTCCTTTTCTAAGGCAATAAAACAGAGCTGTAAGTTAATGATTCTCTCGAGGAATTTTTCTATTATTTGTTTGATTGTAAATATATGGTCTTGTACACTTCTTCCTGGTCTAGATCGGCTCTGATGATCTTCAATCTTTTCCTGTACTTTTCTTGGTATGCCAAGTAGTGATATCCCACTATAGCTTGAGCATGACATAGTTGATTCTTACTTGTGTATTGGTACTATCATTCCCTTTTCCCGGTCATCTGGCACCTGTTTATTTCCATGCTTGTTGACATATGTCATGCATTGGGGGCCTACTCCTGCTCTAGTTCTATCATTTACGTCTACTCCTGAGAAGATCGATCATGTGGTCCTACATTTTCTATTCTCTGTCCTTTATTGCTTTTTTCTGTGACAGCCAAGATATTTACTTTGAATTTCTCCATTTTTTCAGCTAGTTTTAACTTTTTTTCCATTTGCTGCCCTATCATTGCATGATCCAAAAATTTAAGTTTGTGTTTGTTTTCAAGGTCATTTTCCAAATTTCCATCCAAGTGTCTTACATTTAGTTCTCTGATAATGATATTAACAAAAACAAAAGTGATAATCACAATAATTAATGTTTTCAGGAAGAGTTCTACAAGGAAACGGAGAATTATGTGAAGAAACAGATGTACCATGGAAATATTCGTGGTAAAAATCTGTTTGTCTACATGGAGAATGAGAGTCTAAGGGTGAAGTTAGGAAATCCTGGGTTGGCCTACTTCTACGACACTGCCACATATCAGTGTGAAAAAATCAATGATGAAAGGTGAGGAGAATAATACCATGGTCTTTCTTTCTTTTTAGATGGATCTTTATGTTTACCTCCCCCCCTCTCTCTCTCTCTGTCTCTGTCTCTGTCTCTGTCTCTCTCTCTCTCTCTCTCTCTCTCTCTCTCTCTCTCTCTCTCTCTCTCTCTCTCTCTCTCTCTCTCTCTCTCTCTCTCTCTCTCTCTCTCTCTCTCTCTCTCTCTCTCTCTCTCTCTCTCTCTCTCTCTCTCTCTCTCTCTCTCTCTCTCTCTCTCTCTCTCTCTCTCTCTCTCTCTCTCTCTCTCTCTCTCTCTCTCTCTCTCTCTCTCTCTCTCTCTCTCTCTCTCTCACATACTTACATATGTACCTATGTATTTATTTATGTACATGTACTATGTATATATATGCACACATACATACGTTATGTATACACATACATGCATATATACATTCATACATTCATACATACATACATCTTTACATACATACACACATAAATACATACATATATACAAACATACATACACACATACATACATACATACATACATACATACATACATACATACATATATATATACACATATAGATCACTGAGTACTGGATAGGCACCATAGTACCCAAGGATCTCTGAGTACTGGATAGGCACCATAGTACCCAAGGATCTCTGAGTACTGGATAGGCACCATAGTACCCAAGGATCTCTGAGTACTGGATAGGTACCATAGTACCCAAGGATCTCTGAGTACTGGATAGGCACCATAGTACCCAAGGATCTCTGAGTACTGGATAGGCACCATAGTACCCAAGGATCTATGAGTACTGGATAGGCACCATAGTACCCAGGGGTCACTGAGTACTGGATAGGCACCATAGTACCCAGGGATCTATGAGTACTGGATAGGCACCATAGTACCCAGGGATCTATGAGTACTGGATAGGCACCATAGTACCCAGGGATCTATGAGTACTGGATAGGCACCATAGTACCCAGGGATCTATGAGTACTGGATAGGCACCATAGTACCCAGGGATCTATGAGTACTGGATAGGCACCATAGTACCCAGGGATCTATGAGTACTGGATAGGCACCATAGTACCCAGGGATCTATGAGTAGTGGATAGGCACCATAGTACCCAGGGATCTCTGAGTACTGGATAGGCACCATAGTACCCAAGGATCTCTGAGTACTGGATAGGCACCATAGTACCCAGGGGTCACTGAGTACTGGATAGGCACCATAGTACCCAGGGATCTATGAGTACTGGATAGGCACCATAGTACCCAGGGATCTCTGAGCACTGGATAGGCACCATAGTACCCAAGGATCTCTGAGTACTGGATAGGCACCATAGTACCCAGGGGTCACTGAGTACTGGATAGGCACCATAGTACCTGTGGATCACTGAGTACTGGATAGGCACCATAGTACCCAGGGATCTCTGAGTACTGAATAGGCACCATAGTACTTATGGATCAATGAGTAATGGATAGTTACCATAGTACCCATGGATCACTCCAGTACTGGATAGGTACCATAGTACCTCTGGATCACTGAGTACAGGATAGGCACCATAGTACCCAGGGGTCACTGAGTACTGGATAGGCACCATAGTACGTGTGGATCACTGAGTACTGGATAGGTACCATAGTACCCATGGATTACTCAGTACTGGATAGGTACCATAGTACCCAGGGATCTCTGAGTACTGGATAGGCACCATAGTACCCATGGATTACTCAGTACTGGATAGGTACCATAGTACCCAGGGATCTCTGAGTACTGGATAGGTACCATAGTACCCATGGATTACTCAGTACTGGATAGGCACCATAGTACCCAGGGATCTCTGAGTACTGAATAGGCACCATAGTACCTATGGATCAATGAATACTGGATAGGTACCATAGTACCTATGGATCACTGATTACTGGATAGGCACCATAGTACCTATGCATCACTCAGTACTGGATAGGTATCATAGTACCAATGGATCACTCAGTACTGGGTAGGTACCATGGTACCCATGGATCACTGAGTACTGGATAGGTACCATAGTACCTATGGATTACTCATTACTGGATAGGTACCATAGTACCTATGGATCACTCATTACTGGATAGGTACCATAGTACCTATGGATCACTCAGTAATGGGTAGGTACCATAGTACTGATGGATCACTGAGTACTGGATAGGTACCATAGTACTCATGGATCTCTGAGTACTGGATAGGTACCATAGTACCTCTGGATCACTGAATACTGGATAGGCACCATAGTACCTATGGATCAATGAGTAATGGATAGGTACCATAGTACCCAGGGATCACTCAGTACTGGATAGGCACCATAGTACCCATGGATCACTGAGTACTGGATAGGTGCCATAGTACCCATGGATCACTGAATACTAGATAGGCACCATAGTATCTATGGATTACTGAGTCATGGATGGGAACCATAGTACCTATGGATCGCTGGGTACTGGATAGGTACCATGGTACCCATGGATCACTGAGTACTGGATAGGTATCATAGTACCTATAGATCAGTTTGAATTGGATAGGTACCATAGTACCTATAGATCAGTTAGAACCGGATAGACATCATAGTATCTCTATAGGTCAGTTAGAACTGTGTAGGCATCATACTACCTATAGATCAGTTAGAAATGGATAGACATCATAGAGCCTATAGATTAGTTAGAACTGGATAGGTACCATAGTACCCATGAATCACTCAGTACTGGATAGACATCATAGTACCTATAGATCAGGTAGAACTGAATAGCTACCATAGTTACTACAGATCAGATATAACTGGATAGGTACCACAGTTTCTACAGATCAGTTATAACTGGATAGACATCATAGTACCTATAGATAAGTTAGAACTTGATAGACATCATAGTACCTATAGAACTTGATAGGCATCATAGAACCTATAGATCAGTTAGAACTGGATAGGCATCATAGTACCTATAGATCAGTTAGAACTGGATAGGCATCATAGTACCTATAGATCAGTTAGAACTGGATAGGTACCATAGTTACTACAGATCAGTTAGAACTCGATAGACATCGTAGTATCTATAGATAAGTTAGAACTGGATAGACATCATAGTATCTATAGATCAGTTAGAACTGGATAGACATCATAGTACCTATAGAACTTGATAGGCATCATAGAACCTATAGATCAGTTAGAACTTGATAGACATCATAGTACCTATAGATCAGTTAGAACTGGATAGACATCATAGAACCTATAGATAAGTTAGAACTTGATAGACATCATAGTATCTATAGATCAGTTAGAACTGGATAGACATCATAGTACCTATAGATAAGTTAGAACTTGATAGGCATCATAGAACCTATAGATCAGTTAGAACTTGATAGACATCATAGTACCTATAGATCAGTTAGAACTGGATAGACATCATAGAACCTATAGATCAGTTAGAACTTGATAGACATCATAGTACCTATAGATCAGTTAGAACTGGATAGACATCATAGTACCTATAGATCAGTTAGAACTTGATAGACATCATAGTACCTATAGATCAGTTAGAACTGGATAGGCATCATAGTACCTATAGATCAGTTAGAACTTGATAGACATCATAGTACCTATAGATCAGTTAGAACTTGATAGACATCATAGTACCTATAGATCAGTTAGAACTTGATAGACATCATAGTACCTATAGATCAGTTAGAACTTGATAGGCATCATAGAACCTATAGATCAGTTAGAACTTGATAGACATCATAGTACCTATAGATCAGTTAAAACTGGATAGACATCATAGAACCTATAGATCAGTTAGAACTGGATAGACATCATAGAACCTATAGATAAGTTAGAACTTGATAGACATCATAGTATCTATAGATCAGTTAGAACTGGATAGACATCATAGTACCTATAGATCAGTTAGAACTGATAGACATCATAGTACCTATAGATCAGTTAGAATTTGATAGGCATCATAGAACCTATAGATCAGTTAGAATTTGATAGACATCATAGTACCTATAGATCAGTTAGAATTTGATAGACATCATAGAACCTATAGATCAGTTAGAATTTGATAGACATCATAGAACCTATAGATGGGTTAGAACTTGATAGGTACCATAGTTACTACAGATCAGTTATAACTGGATATGTACCATAGTTACTAGAGATCAGTTATAACTGGATGTGTACCATAGTTACTAGAGATCAGTTATAACTGGATATGTACCATAGTTACTACAGATCAGTTATAACTGGATAGGTACCATAGTTACTACAGATCAGTTTGAATTTGATAGGTACCATAGTTACTACAGATCAGTTTGAATTTGATAGGCATCATAGAACCTATAGATCAGTTAGAACTTGATAGACATCATAGTACCTATAGATCAGTTAGAATTTGATAGACATCATAGTACCTATAGAACTTGATAGACATCATAGTACCTATAGAACTTGATAGACATCATAGTACCTATAGATCTTGATAGATCATAGTACCTAGAACTTGATAGACATCATAGTACCTATAGAACTTGATAGACATCATAGTACCTATAGATCAGTTAGAACTTGATAGACATCATAGAACATCAGTTAGAATTTGATAGGCATCATAGTATCTAGTTAGAACTTGATAGACATCATAGTACCTATAGAACTTTGATAGATCAGTACCTTAGAACTTGATAGACATCATAGAACCTATAGATCAGTTAGAACTTGATTTGATAGGCATCATAGTATCTATAGATAAGTTAGAACTGGATAGACATCATAGTACCTAGATCAGTTAGACTTGATAGACATCATAGTACCTATAGACCTAGTTAGAACTTGATAGACATCATAGTACCTATAGATCAGTTAGAATTTGATAGACCTCATAGAACCTATAGATCAGTTAGAATTTGATAGGCATCATAGAACCTATAGATCAGTTAGAATTTGATAGACATCATAGTACCTATAGATCAGTTAGAATTTGATAGGCATCATAGAACCTATAGATCGGTTAGAATTTGATAGGTATCATAGTACCTACAGATCAGTTAGAATTTGATAGACATCATAGAACCTATAGATCAGTTAGAACGTTATAGGCATCATAGTACCTATAGATCAGTTAGAACTGGATAGGCATCATAGTACCTATAGATCAGTTAGAACTTGATAGGCATTATAGTACCTATAGATCAGTTAGAACTGGATAGGTACCATAGTACCTATAGATCAGTTAGAACGTTATAGGCATCATAGTACCTATAGATCAGTTAGAACGTTATAGGCATCATAGTACCTATAGATCAGTTAGAACTGGATAGGTACCATAGTTACTACAGATCAGTTAGAACTGGATAGGTACCATAGTTACTACAGATCAGTTAGAACTGGATAGGTACCATAGTTACTACAGATCAGGTAGAACTGGATATGTACCATAGTTACTAGAGATCAGTTGTAACTGGATATGTACCATAGTTACTAGAGATCAGTTATAACTGGATATGTACCATAGTTACTAGAGATCAGTTATAACTGGATAGGTACCATAGTTACTAGAGATCAGTTATAACTGGATAGGTACCATAGTTACTACAGATCAGTTAGAACTTGATAGGCATCAAATTTTTTCTCTATATAATGATCACCTATCTGACCTGATCACCCCATACGTTCCAAATCGACAGCTCAGATACAAATAAGTTAATAGTTTCTCATAGAGACCTTAAAACAGTTTGTGAAAAGTCCTTCTCGTTTTACGCCCCCAAAGGTCTGGAATTATCTCCCCAAATGCTTAAGACAAATAGAGTCAGTTGAGACATTTTAAGAAAAAATTAAAATCCACATGTTTTCCAAACAACCTTAAAACGCTTCATATTCTTATTTCTCACTGCTGTCATAAATGTAGTGCAATAACGTCTTGAAAGCTCTTAACCTGATATATCGGAGGGCGCTGTACAAGAAATATTTATTATTATTATTATTGTTATTATTATTATTATTATTATTATTATTATTATTATTATTATTATTATTATTATTATTATATTATTATTATTATTATTATTATAATTATTATTATTATTATATTATTTATTATTATTATTATTATTATTATTATTATTATTATTATTATTATATTATATTATTATTATTATTATTATTATTATTATTATTATTATTATTATTATTATTATTACTACTACTATTATTATTACTATTACAATTACTAGTTGAAGGTGCTCGGCGTTGTGGGGTTAACCGATCAAATGTAAATCAAATTGTTATGTAATCTTTCGTCTGTGCCTTCAGGTTGACCAACAAATCACTTTTGAATTCCATGTAACTATTACCCCTAGAAAAATGTGTGTAAATAACAAATTTTAGCAAAACATGGTTTCCAAACATCGCTGCAAAAATTTTTTGAACGATATCCAAGCCCTGTGCAGTTATGAGAAACCAAAAGAATGATAATAATAATAACAGACCTAGTAGCAGTCAGGGCTACCATTTTTTTTAGGAGATGTGAGGTTTTTGAGAAGATTTTAGTAAAATTTGAGGAGATTTCAGTAAAACTTTGAGGAGACTTTACACTTATGTGACATACGCGGAGACAAAAACATCCCACACAGAAGACCAAAAGTTAAAGAGACAGAGATAGAGGGACACGTAAGAATTTCCTTCATTTTCTCCATATTATTTCTGAAAAAAATCCATTTACATCAAAAATTGTCAATTTAAAACAAAAGGCACCATTTGATATAGAGAGAACCTAATTGCAAACAACTATGCCAAATTTCAAAAGTATTGTTTCGACAATTTTTTGAAAATCTGTATATTGTAACCCATCCCTTTAAAAATGCGTTTTGAGAAAACTTGAAAAAACGAATTAAATCATTAGTCTAAAAGAATTGAAGCCATTCAAAGCCCTAATAATACAAGTTTATCCAAAATACAAACAAATACCTGTGGAAAGAGCTTAAAATTAGCTTTAAAACATCTGATTAGTCATAAAATTTCATGCTTTTAGTATACACGGTAACTTGACATTTCACACATTGACATACAACATATAAACATTGGGTACACCACAACAAAAACAATTCACAACAATCAGAGTCCTGTGGAGGGATAAGAAAGAGACTTAAATGGATAGATTTTACTTAAAACTATTGATACCCTTCCACGTGTGACGTAAATCCATTTCAACATCTGAAGTAAAGCCATTTCAAAAGCTGCCCCGTAGCATACTGCTCTCCGCCCTCCAGCTGTTGAAGTCGTTTCCTCTTCTCTTGTCTGTGCTACTGCTATTTTCCTGATCTCTCTCCTCTTCTTGGACACAGCTTCACAAGCTCTCTCTGCTTTCTCTTCCTAACAATATCTCTCCTAGCTCCTTGCTTCCAGAATGACTCTCCTACACCTAATCCCAGCGCTCGAAACAAAGCGTTGCGATGCCCTTGCCCCTTGGTTGAATTCTCCTACACTGAATTCTACAGAAATCTATAAATGCTGCCTACCTACAAACTTATGCTTAGGGCATTGAGACCAGATCAAAAGTGGATGCTCTCGTTGGCATTCTGAGTCTTTCCCTCAAGGCATCTCCTCAAAAGATCATCTTCGGCACGTGTATGTTTGGGTCTTAGAAGAGCCGAACATACACGTCCGGATGTGTTCAGCCACGAGAGGATTGAGAAATGTGGTCATAAGCTTGTCATGGTCAGGTGTTGACATTCTGTTAGAAATAGCTTTCTGGTAAAAGCATCATGAATCTACTCCTTTGGGACAGTCCTCATGCTTAGGCGACTCATTCAAGGCCATTAGCCTTTCCCGGGTTCTGTACTGTGAAATGGAATAGGTGATTATAAGTGCCTCCTGGATAGGACGCTAGTCTGGCACAAGTTTTTACTCCCAAGCTAGTGCTTAGACCCATTTACACCGAGTCGATGCACTTTCGATGCATTTCCTCCCAAGAATAAAGTTTTTAATAAAAAATTCCCTCAAGGCCATTAAAGCCGGAGCCTTTCCCAGTGTCTGTACAGTGAAGTGAAATAGGTAACTATAAACCGCCTTTTGGACAGGACGCTAGTCTGGCACAGGTTATTGCTCGAAGCTAATGCTTACCCATTTGCACCTGGGTTGAATTGGGAAAATCAATATTAAGTGTCTTTCCCAAGGAACACTGCGCCAGACCTAGCTTTGCTAGAATTCCAACTTGGGACCTCATGATCCCAAGTCCGGCAGCCTAACCACTCGGCCACCTTTAAAAATATAGTGAAATTTTAAAATCTGAATTGAGTTCAAAGTTCACCCAATACTTCTTACATATTTCGATCCATATCTTTCAGTTCACACACTTTGGGTTTTGTAAAATTACACCAATATACAGATAAATGTTTTTTGAAATTCATGCCTTCTCATTTTTGTTGTTACTTTCTTCGTTTTGTTTATTAGATGCCCCTGGGTGGCCCCTGAGAAGAATACCTATCTTGGAAAACATGTGGTCTATAGAAATAGAGATCTACTCTGTGGGAACAGTAATATGTGAAATCCTTCATCAATCAGATGACTTCCGTTCCTTGCTGAATTGCCCAGAGGACGACATGGTAAAACAAAATTTGCTCTGTTTTGTTTGTTTTTGTTTTAGAATAAGCTTTAAAAAGATCTCCTCATTAAAGCATTTTTTCTTGTGAAACAGTAGAATATCTTCTTTTTGGTTGTGCTATAAATTACCTATATATGTCGGACCTAGCTTTGCAAGGATTTGAACCTTGGACCGCAGTTTGGCAGTCTGACCACCCGGCTACATTACATATTTTATATACACACACATAAATGTACATATTTTTTTTTACATACAGACACACATAAAGGTACATATTTTGTACATACAGACACACATAAAGGTACATATTTTGTACATACAGACACACATTAAGGCCCTTTTTTGCAGATACACACAAGGAAGGTACATATCTTTATACAATCAGACATGCATATACACTCATCCAGACAATCAGTCAAGTATACATGCATTGATATTGACTTGCATACATACATACATACATACATACATACATACATACATACATACATACATACATACATACATACATACATACATACATACATACATACATACATACATACATACATGCATACATACATGCATGCATACATACATACATACATATATACATACACACATACACACATACATACATACCTACATACATACCTACATACATACATATGTACATACATTCCTACATGTGTACATACATATATATATACAAACATATATACATACATATATACATACATATATACACACATACCTACATACGTACATATGTACGTACATTCCTACATGTGTACATCTATACATACATACATACATACATACATACATAAATACATACATACATACATACATACATACATACATACACACATACATACATACATACATACTTACATACATACATACATACACACACACATACCTGCATACCCACATACATACGTACATACACATACACATACCTGCATACCTACATACATACATACATATATACTCACAGACATACATACCTACATACCTACCTACATACATACATACATACATACATACATACATACATACATGCATACATATATACTCAGAGACATACATACCTACATACAAACATACATACTCACAGCCATACATACATACATACATACAAACATACATACATACGTATCTACATACGTACATACATTCCTACATGTGTACATACATGTGTACATACATACATATATACATACATATATACATACATACCTACATGTGTACATACATACATACATACATACACACACACATACATACATACATACATACATACATACATACATACATACATACATACACACATATCTGCATACCTCCATACATACATACTCACAGACATACATACCTACATACATACATACATACATACATACATACATACATACATACATACATACATACATGCATACACACATACATACATACATACATACACACATACATATACATTCCTACATATATACATGATACCTACACACGCACATACATTCCTATATGTGTACATCTAAGCGTCCTAATTAACAAGCCTGCCAGCCGACTAGGCGGCTGTGCAATTGGAGGCTGGGTCGCAAGTGGCTAGACTTGTCCTTCTGATTGAAATTACCTGCGACACGCTTCGCCCAAGCTCAGTCTATTGGTAAGCCTAGTGGTAGTGGTAGGATCAGGATAGCAAGTATTTATAAGTTACTAGCATGTACATTATAATTATAACTAGATTTAGATTTACGTGTATAATGCACTATGATGACGGATCACTATATTATAGCCGTAATTTTTATATATATGTATTATGATTATTGGTTTCTTATTCAGTGCTAAAAGAAAACAGATGATCTAAGAATGCTAAGAAAGATTGAGTTCGCACCGAGAGACAGACAGACAGAGGGCTTATTTCCTGGTCTATTCTATTCTTGTCAGAATACCGGTTGTTAGTATTTGATTCATTTCACCATTTTTTATTGAAATTGACTCACAGCTCTCAAGTCATATCTACTGTGAAGACCTTGCTACAAAGCTGGAACCCCAGCCCTGAAACAGGATAACGATGACACCAAGTGTCCCTCAAGTGAAGTTCTCTCTGTCACCAAACAGGCGTGGGAAGCTGTCACCTCATGTTGGATGAAGGATCCTAGGCACCGTCCGAGCGTCAGGGATCTGAGTGACACTTTTAAAGGTGAAGTATCTGTTCAAAGGCCTAGCTGACAAATGCATTTTTGCCGTGGCTTGATTTGATTTACCCACATCCACATCTAAGGTGATCTCTGGGATTTTGGTAGGATTTTTGATTTTTCCCCGACTGCCTTGTAAACAGCTAAGGGCTCTTTAACGTGCACAGAGTGTTGTGAGCTGCACACGGGACCTTCTTTTTATTGTCCGTCTCCGACGGGACTGGGTGTCGATCCACCTACCTGGACCAGGGGGATAAATTTTGCTTAAAAAAAACCGAGACCATTTTTCAACCGTTGGTGGGGCTCGAACCCGCTACATTTTGGTTGAGGGGCTGAAACCTTGCCTCTGGACTGCTGAGTCCCCTGCCGTGGCTTAGCTACGGGCGTATCAATAGTGGTGTTGTTTTTAGTTATGGAAAGATGAACAGAAATGTTTCAAATTATTTGCACTGACTGTAATATTCAGGAATTATGCTGTTCCATTTATGTGGCAGTCTTCATGCTGTTCCTTTTACGTTTATGTGGCTGTCTTTATGCTGTTCCATTTATGTGGCTGTCTTTATGCTGTTCCATTTATGTGGCTGTCTTTATGCTGTTCCATTTATGTGGTTGTATTCTTGCTGTTCCTTTTATGTGGCTGTCTTCATGCATTTCTTTTTATATGACAGTCCTTTTCTTTCCTTTCCTTTCACTAAAATACTTCTACATTCACTGTTATGAATAGGTGAGACCTGGAAATCTAAATCAACTCGAAGTTTCTAGGCCTCTAGATAATAGTTAGATTTAGATCTAGATATATCTCGATCTTACTATTACTAGATTGAAACCAGATAAAAATCTAGATCTAGATCTAGAATCTAGGTCACTTCCCTCAGGTAGTTTCATCGCCTGGCTTGAGTACTTTTCCCTGCTCCAAAATCTGGTCCTAAAATTGTGAG
Organism: Doris montereyensis; assembly: GCA_037039925.1. NCBI lineage: Eukaryota > Metazoa > Mollusca > Gastropoda > Nudibranchia > Dorididae > Doris > Doris montereyensis. The sequence goes on from JAXRKP010000144.1 coordinate 116,622, forward strand.
CCATTTTCAGGGTTTTGGAATGGATACCTATTTCAACTTGCTGCGACTCCCGTGTTTCACGGTTTCCGTAGATATACTTACATCACTAGAAAGGGCTTGAAACGATCTTTCTATTGGTGTGTAATATGATGATACTTAATTATTTTGTCTATGAGAAATTTTGAGTAAAAAAAATGGATATTTTGAAATGTTGAGAAAAACAAAACAATAATATTTTTTATATTCTGTGAGCAGCATCTTCAATCTTTGATCTTTAGTTTGATGTATAGATCATAATATTTGATGATGGAGCAATACGTTTAATTTATCCCGCCGATTTGGTACTTCAACTAAGTCTAGTCAAAATTGCCAGTCGCCGTCTTGGATTTGAGATCGAGATTTTACACTGACTTTCAATTCGATATTTTCTTATCAAATTGTCCCTCTAGTCATCAATTGTAAGGCCAGGTTCAGTTCCTTTATGAATATTGCATCCTCCTACTACTTTCAAACAATATTTGTGTGTAAATATTACTTTAATGTTAACAAATCTATTATGATGGAGGGGGGGGGTGTCTTGTCTCCTGGGTGATACTTCTGTTATTTTCGTCTTTTTTAATAGGCTGTATGACAGTATTATTGAAAGGCTCACCTTTAATTCATAGATTTATAGGTTTCCACCTTTATTTTTCTACTAGGTGGTATGCATTAAAAAGTCATATGATGGGTCAGCACTCTACTTTATTTGATCCACTAGCACTGCATTCCCCCAACTAGGCCCAAATCTAAAGCAAACAAGATGGCTGCCATTTAGTCTTATATAATAATAAAGTCCTATAATAATAATGTTTAGTTAGTTCAAAATGAATTTCCTTGTGAAACCCCATGTCAAGGCAATAGCAATATGTTCAATAATTAATTAAGAAAATAGGAGTTACTTTACTTAACCTTTTGGGACACAATCCAATGAAAAATGTTATATTCCAAGTTTGGAAAAACACGACATAAATCCTTTTTATGCAAATTAATCATCCTCAAATGTATAAATCACACGTATAATTGAATCTTAAGAACATAAATAGGCTACAGGCATATGTCTATGTTAAGACATTGAATTGTTTGTTTTGACAGTGACAAAATACTTCAAATAGGTAATGTGATTAGATTTTTATTGTCATTCCCCAAACATTGCTTAGTCACGCACATATGATTGTTATGGACATTTTTTTGTGTAATACGATAAGTTCTAAGAATTGACCATGTATCTTACCATGAAATTATTTGTCTTTTAAAGACGATCAAAATGATGTGAAACTTCACTATATTGTCATTTATAATCATCAGACAATTGGCAATTGAATTGCGAATTTGAAGAAAAAAATCACAATCTTTGGGACATTTTATCACACAATGTTTTGTAGGCGAGGGTAGGTAAAAACAGTCAAAATTTTGACGCAAAATTACCTTAACACTGAGAAGATAGCACTGAAAACCAGAATAACGGGCCAGCTATAGCCACATCCTGCCACCTCCTAGGACACTGGAAAAAATAACAGTTCAATGAAACGTTTGTCAAAACAGATGCGTCTTGATGCGCTTTTTGAAGATGTCTAAGGACAAAGCCTAGCAAATTTCAAATGGAAGGCTGTTCCATATTCTTGGATCAAAATATTGAAAACTAGTGTGGTATGGCTTGGGTGAGACCAGATGTTTGCCATGCGACCGAATACAATAGATTGACAATGGGCTGGTCAGAAGTCACAGTAACTCCCGTGAACTGGTAAATGTCTGTGGGCAGCCTCGTGCCGCCGGCAAAATGTCTGTGGGCAGCCTCGTGCCATGGCAAAATGTCTGTGGGCAGCCTCGTGCCATGGCAAAATGTCTGTGGGCAGCCTCGTGCCGCGGCAAAATGTCTGTGGGCAGCCTCGTGCCATGGCAAAATGTCTGTGGGCAGCCTCGTGCCATGGCAATATGTCTGTGGGCAGCCTCGTGCCATGGCAAAATGTCTGTGGGCAGCCCGTGCCGCGGCAATGGCTCTCCGCGAGCCAACTAGTGTGTGGCCATCGTTGTGTGGGTACGTGACCTCCTTTTCTAGAATTAAACCTGTTTGAATTGATGATTTTTGTCATCTTGGCTTTTTATACTCTTTCCATATCCAGCTCTGAAGATTGAGGCTCAAACATCATCTGTGAAACAAAAACAGATGAGTTCAAACCTTTCTTGTTAATGAAACTGCAAAGTAAGTAATTTTCTAGCGTTTTATTTGTTCCAACTTATGATGATTGCCGAATTATAAAATAGATATATATATATTTAACATACTCACTGCTGGGCTTTTTTTTTTTTTTTAAATGACTGAGAAATGTCGGACATTTTGATAAATAATTTTTAAAATCGATGTAATTGTAATTGTATTATTTTAAGAAGATACATAATTCAAATTGCATTCTCTTCAGAAAATAAAACAGATATTGTAGATGATGCAGGTAATTTTGCATGTAAAGTTTCAATTAAAATCACAAAATTTTTAGAGAAAAAAATCAAGACATATCTTTTTAACTAGCTTATAAAAGCTTGCTTTCTTAAAGGAAAAAATAATAGTATTTTATAAGAGCTGTATTCATCCTGTGTGTGTAGAAGTTTGCGCATGTGTGTGTGTGTGTGTGTGTGTCTGTTTGTGAAAAATGAATTCATGACGATCTTTTTTTGTTTGCATTGTTGATTTTATTATCATAAATTGCACACAGTTTTATACTGCATTCATGTAGCTTGATGTATGAAATTCATATTGTGTATATTTTTCTTTAAATATGTAAGGCGCCCTAGAGCCTTGCTCTTGTAGAGATGAGTGCGGAATAGAAATGAACCTTTTATTATTATTGTTAATATTATTATTATTATTATTCTGAGGAAAAATATGAAAAAAATACAGACGATGGGAAGCGGAATTTTTTCTTCCAATGACACATCTTCCATAAACTGTTTCGTTAGTAGATTTAAATTTAGGCATATACTGTTATCTAGTAAATTTGATAAATATTGTTTTCTTTATACTTGATGCTCCACATATTCCATCTCTTAAATCTTCCATTAACTGTATAGCTGGATGTATTGCTTGATATAAAAGTGATTAAAAAAAAAAAGAAAGAAGGAAAGAAAGAAGACAAAAAAACATAATGGTGACGAGAGGATATATCAGATACACGTTGACTGCATTCATTATACGGTAACGACCTAACGACCGCCTAAATGCCCGCAATCTCAACGAAACCGATTTTATTCTATATAAATTGCCCCTCTAAATGCCCGTTTCAAAACCAAGATTTTCGCCTAAATGCCTGGTCTCAACGGCAACCTTACCCTTTTCTCCAAAGTATCGTAAAATATGTCCGTAATTGATTAAATAGTCTCTTTTTTCTCTATCATACTATACATGTAATCCGATCGCTAATATTTTAGGGCTTATGCCCGTCAACAATGTGCCATGCATTGCAACTACCCTTCATTACCTATCCATGGTAGGCCCTAATGTACTAAACGTTGACCAATTTTCTCTTTATAACTCCACCCATTGTACAACACATCCTTTGTCCTATTAGATCACTGGCTGGTCATCGGGCAATTAGAATTGAACAGTCTTCCGGACTCCGCCCACATCCTCTTTCTTGATGTCGTAAGGGGCATGCAATCACCTGGCGTTTCAGACCCAGCGCCTATCGCGACCGAGGGACAAGGTGTGAACAGTTTTATTGCCCCCTGTCTGGCATTGGCCGTATCCGATGTGACTTGGGTCTTCGTGGCGAGAGACGGTCAACTCTTCCGCGCCTACACCACCTCCAGTGTGTCAGGTGTCCCTTTTTCTCGCATTAAATTTTTGCACAGCTGATGACTTATCAAAAACAAACAATCTGGTTTTGAATCTTTATCCTTGTCTGTCTGTTGTCTTAATTTTAACATGAGAATCATAAATCGAAGGAGTTGAAAGATTCGTGTTAATTTATTCATACATTGATCCCATTGGATGATGCTTTTCTTTATCCAGTTTTTCTCATCCAGATTTGCATAATTACATAAGTCATAGGTCTCATGATTTAATAAGTCACGTGATTTTTGTGTAGGTTATGCCAGTTAATAAGGAAACATTGGATCAGGTCCTTTTTCTCTTAGCCTCCATAGCAGCAACTTGAATTCTTCACAGCTACACATAGATCTACATCTTGAAAATAAAAATGACTAAACCGGAAATGATTTACAAAAGAAGCTTTAAATCCTGGACGAAATTGACAAGTCACTGGGAAACCCGACTTCACAGAAATAGGCCTACCCCCAAATTGTTACCCCTGACCTACTTTCACCTAAATGCTCATTTTGCCTAAATGCCCGTTTTATCTGCTTCCCAAGCAACGGGCATTTAGGCGGTCACCACTGTAGTAGTGTTCTCTATCCTTGCAGATGTCTCTCCAAACAAGATGGAGGAAGAGTTAACCAATAAGAATCCGCATTACATTCCTTCAAGACTCATTGAGAGAAGTTCTACCCCACCTGGAACTGTCGTACTTCCTTCTGTCTCAAATTACGTTTGTTTTTCATCAATCTCCTAATTTGTTTCCAACGTAAAACAAGAAAATGATATGTTTAATTAACATTGCAAAATGACAAGATCATCACCATAGTGTTTATAATATAATTACCAACCTTATCATACGTGTATGTCATGAAATAAGCTCCTGAAATGAGTGACATGGACGTTGCAGAGCTTTGGAAGCATAGCTTTCGTTGCAGCTTTTTGTTTCTATTGTTTTGTCGTCTTGTTTCACACTTTTACAAGCGTGTATTTTAAAAATGCAAACAAAAACTTTTACCCCTCTTAGCCTGAAAAATGGATAACCTTCTACTTTGTCAGCATTTAGTAGAATTAAAGTGACCATTCTGAAATACCAGGATTTTGTCACAGCTGGTGAGAGGGAACAGGTACTTTCAAACTAGTAATTGAAAAACAAATCAGAATGTGAAAAATTTGAATAAGCGAACTGTGTCAACTTCTTTGCCGTCCGACAACTTGGCACATTACTTTGATAATTTTCCCCCTCATAACGTGTAAACAGAAGAAACGAAACCTATGATTAGATTTGACCCAAGTTGTTAGTGAATCCATTTTGATGGGAAGTTATCTAATCTGGCATCATCATTGTTGTCTGATAGTAAATTAATAGTATTTTGTTTTTTTGTTGTCATTCTTTCCAAGGGACACTATGGTGACGTTTTCAGGGGCACGCTTCTAGCCGATCCACCAAGTCAGGCAAAGAAACAGGAGGTGGCCATCAAGGAGTCAAAGAAATTGAACGCCGTGGGGAAAGTGAGGCTTTCCTAAAAGGAAATATTATTGACGATGAAACTGAACCATGAAAACGTTGTGAAATGTTTGGGCTTCACACTTGGTAGGTGAATCTTACTGCGGAAGATGAAATAAATGACTTGATAAATAAATTTTTAAAAATTAATATGGGCAGCTCTGAGATTTTGCAAATTTTCCTGTGACATTGTTCATCAAAGTAGCAAATTATCTTGAAATCCCATTCATTTTGGCAATGTTAAACTACAAAAAATGGCAATAACTTGAACTATTCCTTGATTTTAAACCATAAAGGCTACAAAATATTCCTAGATTTTCGATCATGAAAACTGGCAGCATTGTTAGATTCTCTATAACAAACACTGGCTAAACCTACAAATATTACATTTTGAACATAACACCTTGCCTATCACATATTTCAAGCCAGGAGTATGGATCACATACACACATACAAACAGATTGACAGAAATTCATAGATCTGCGTCCAAGCTGACAATTGAGGCTTTTTAAAACAGAATTTAAATTGTCAAGGAAATAATGCAAAAATTAAATTAATTGATAAATCATCACCAAAAAAATATTTCATCATTTTAAAGGTAAAAATAAAAGTACATCTATAAGTGCTACTAGTAGTAGGGGCTCATTATGTATTGAGCTCACATTAAGTTTCAGTTTCGATATGAGAGTCTTTTGAATATCCCACACGTCCCCCTCTACATTCCGTTCCAAAAACACGCGCAGAGTACCTCAAAACCCTAAACTAATAATATTCTTAGGTGGAGATCTCGTTTAACCTATGAAAATGCTTGATAACAATATTTTTTGAGTTATCTCAAAAAATATATATAAAATATTATCCATAAAAAAATGGAAGGAAAAAAATGTACCAAATTAGAGAAATATGATAAAAATCAATGCAAAACTATTGGGAGTAAAACCATCTTGTAAAGAATGTAATAAAGAGATAAAAAAAAAAAAAAAAGGCTATGAACAATGTTATCAAGAGTTTATGGAAAGAAATCCCAATTATCAATCTGATTATTGTTATGAAAATAAAAGTGTAAAATATATACTAATACTATAAAAATGAGTCCAATAAAAACAAAGTTCTTTAATGATATCAGTAGAGAGTTTATCATTGATGATATTGATGAAGATGACCAAATAAAATATATCAATAAACTGAAAGATAAAATACTTATAACTAATATTCCAATAAAGATTAAAATAACTTTAACACTTGAGTGACCACCGATTAAGTATACTCGCATCACGATGCAACAGCCTGGGACCGCTGACTAGAATACTCGCATTTGGATATTCCCTAATAAAAGCCAGTTCACCTATTTATAAATCCTGTCCATGTTTTTGACTTCCGTTCTAAAGCTTTGTTTACTTGTCCTACTTTCACTTTCAACCGTCAATGTGCGACTCAGTGCTAAGATTGACTTAAAAAATGCCTAAAAGACTAACTCTAACGCGAGATGAAGTACTCAATGAATTATTTATGAACTCAGACAGCGAGGACAGCGATGAGGAAGTGGGTGATGTTATTCTGATCAAGATTCTGTTGGAAATTTTTAATTTTTTAAATTGTTTTATAGAATCTTTTCAATCATAGTTTGATAAGGTTTTGTTAGGAAGTATCAAGTTTCCAACACTTAAATATTCAGCAACATCATCACTAGGTTCCATTTATTTATTTATAAAAATGGACACATATATTGTCTCAAATGTAAAAGGAGAACAGATACGGCCGATCTAGAAGAAAGAATAAAAAGAAAAATAATAGAAACATGTTACAGGGTAGGTGTGTTGTATGTGGTGTTATAAAACCAGATTTCTAAAATCAACAGGGTTTATCACAAAGCACCAAGGTGAAGGATTGGTGGATACAATTATTAACAGGATGCCAGAAATGCATTTACCATCTCATAAATTCACTGGACCTTTTACTAAATTAGAGATTAGACTAGATATAGATGATAATCCCTTACCACATTCTAAACCATATAATCAAGTGGATGTAATATCTAGACTTCATGATATATGCTATAGAGACACACCTAAATTCAAAGATAAAAAATAAAATATGTGATCAACAAAATTTTAGATAAATAAAACAAACGGATTCAGAGAATGTTTAGACAGGAGGAAAAGTTCAAAATCCAATTGGCTCAAAGAAGACTCTCGGGCTTGGAATAGAAAGTTAAAATATAATTTATAATCTGTGCATAAAAAATGGAACAAAAGAAATGTTCTAAATGCCACGAGATTAAATCTATTGATGAATATTCAAATAAATCATCATCAAATGATGGAAAGAGAAGTCAATGCAAAAATTGTGTTAGTGTATATTCTAGGAAATATTAGCAAAAAGGAGTTAAAGAATGCAAAAAAGAATATGTTAAAAAATACAGAGAAAATAATAAGGAAAAATTTCAATTGATAAGAGAAATTATTATTTAAAAAATTATAAAAGTAAAAGAATATTTGCATGGAAGAAGCAAGTGATTAAATCAGCAGACTTTCATGAGTTGGGCCTATGTGAAGAAGTAACTCATTGCTGCTTGTGTAATGCAGCATTTGATAATACATCAACTAAATATAAAAAAAGTTTTGATCATTGCATCTCTCCGAAAGTCCCAGGTTTATTTGTTGTGAAAGTTGTGACAGTAGATTAAAGTCAGTTGATAACAACAAGTTAAAACTAATGTTAGAAATAAGAAGATATCATGACAGAAAATAATCATTTAAAAATGTAGTTTAAAGTGTAAACAATTCACTGAAACAAATGGTATCGAAACTGCAATATCATCTAAAAAAAAAGAAATATGATAAAAGGGAAATGTTCTATTTATAATACTAATAAATATCAATTTATTGAGGGAGGAGTGAAATCGTTAAGTTCACAATTAGCGGACGAGTTACATAAAAAAGTAATTAAGAAATTTCCAAGAAGGAAAGTTGTTGTCTTTGGGGTAGATGAAATATGGTCAGCAGATCTTATTGATGTGCAGAAATACTCAAAACAAAATAAGCATCATAGATATCTTTTAACTGTTATAGATGTTTTTTTTAGTAAATTCGCTTTCGTAATACCATAAACAGGATTAGAAGTGACAAATGCTTTTAAACAGATATTTAAAGAAAGAAAACCAGAAAAGTTATGGGTAGATAAAGGAACGGAATTTTATAACAAAACTTTTAAAGATTTACGTAAGAAAGAAAACATAGAATTATATTCCACACAGAACGAAGAAAAGTCCTGTATAGCTGGTGTTTAAAACCTTTACGGTGAAACTGTTGTTCTCTCCACTACCTACGATTCGCCATTTGAAAAACAGCATTCATGTGACTAGATACTCGTTCCTGATTGGTTCTCCTGCGATATGTCTAGTTTTGACCAAATGTTTAGAGCCGAATTATAACAGGACATAGCCAGTTTTGAGTAAAAATGATTTCAACATCAGAAGGCTCTTCATTCAAATTCTGAGATGGTGAAAAAAAAACTCAAAGCGTAAAAATGACACACGGTGGGTTTTTGCGTCTCACTCCCTCGTATACGTAAATAAATTAATACGTAAATACGTACATATACATAAATAAATTAATACGTAAATACGTACATATACATACACACATACATTTTTTATTGCATATTTTCTTCTTGTGCAGCTTTTCTTGTTAATTCATTCTTCACCTGTGTGTTTTATATTAAAAATTGTTTTGAATTCACTTTCTTCAGGGTCAACTATGAAACCTGGGCTTGTTCTTGAATACATGCATCATGGCAGTATAGCCGACTACGTGAAGAAGAACAAAACAGATTTCGAAGACGACAACAAATGTGAGGGTTTCAAAAGACAATTGTTGAAATGTCTTCTTGATGCTATCAGGGTGAGTTGATTTGGTGTCAACAAGGAGATAATGCTCCTTCCACCTCTCTCTCTCTCTCTCTCTCTCTCTCTCTCTCTCTCTCTCTCTCTCTCTCTCTCTCTCTCTCTCTCTCTCTCTCTCCCTCTCTCCCTCCCTCCCTCCTCCCTCCCTCCCTCCCTCCCTCCCTCTCTCTCTCTCTCTCTCCCCTTCCTCTCTCTCTCTCTCTCTCCTTTCTCTCTCTCTCTCTCTCTCTCTCTCTCTCTCTCTCTCTCCGTCTCTCTCTCTCTCTCTCTCTCTCTCTCTCTCTCTCTCTCTCTCTCTCTCTCTCTCTCTCTCTCTCTCTCTCTCTCTCTCTCTCTCTCCTCCCTCCTCTCTCCTCCCTCCCCTCTCCCTCCCTCACTCCCTCCCTCACTCCCTCCCTCTCTCCCTCCCTCTCTCCCTCCCTCCCTCCCTCTCTCTCTCTCTCTCTCTCTCTCTCTCTCTCTCTCTCTCTCTCTCTCTCTCTCTCTCCGTCCCTCCCTCCCTCCCTCCCTCCCTCCCTCCCTCTATATATATATATATATTTTATTTTTTTTTTTTTTTTTTTTTTTTTTTTTTCTGCCTCTTGTTTATGAGACCTAGAGCCAACAAGTTTGGAACTTATGAAAGAAAACGGAAGTAATCATGTCCACGTCTTCTTTTGAAAATCATTCTCCTTGATAGAATACTTAAGACTTTTTAAGAAGAGTTTAATGATTTTATCTAATTTTCCACCTGGTTTTGAATAACATGTGGTGTACGCAATTTTGGTTCTCAAAATGTGGTGGATGAAACCACAGATCCAACATCATGCGGCGTCCGTGATTTCAAGTGCCGATAATGTCATGGTTGCTGAGCGCTCTGTCTCTCTCTGTCCATCTCGTTATTGTAGGTCAAAGTGGCCTTGGCCACTAAACAACTAACTCTGTGTCTCAGTGTGAAGCTGTGAATTCAATTACCACCTTAGCGCAGGCCATTGACATGATAAAACGTGTAAGCCACGTCTCCCTGTCCATATATGAAATCTGTGATCTCAACGTCCAGAGTATGGACATGGGCGGAAGTCCATGATTTGTTTTTTTCATCTATTTTTTACCCGTTTAAAGACAGATATTCAACATATGACCTTAACACAATGTGTATCACGAGCTGGCCAATCAAAATCTTGAAAAGTGAATTTTGAAATTTTGTGGACTCAGTGATTTCAACTGCCGGCTGACAATGAGGAATGTGTTTTATGTAGAGAATTTTGCATTTCTTAAAGTGTATTTATTTTCCCTTTGTCATTGTCAAAAGGTAATTCACCAGATAGGGAGGTGAGAGAACGCGAACACGTTGCATGAAACGGACTCTAACGAAAATCTTAAGTAAACAAAAGCACTGAAGACGTTAAAAGAAAATGAAATGCAACACTTTAAAATACAAATTTATTTACCGTCTGTAAATCTGAAAATTATATTTATGGGGAGTACAAAGAAAAATAGACACAGTGTCTGATCAAGAATTTTCGAAATAACAAATGAATAATTCTGAATCGTTTCTGAAGTTAGAAAGCTACTGAAACCAAAGTGTTCACTCTTTTATTTCACGGAGGAGATAAAAATGAAGCTAAAAAGCTTGACTGGCACATGAAAATGCATTCGGTTTTAGATCCTTTCCTAATTTCTAAAGAGAAAATCAACGTTCTGGGTCCAATCTTATATATTTTTATTGTCTGTTTCCAATATAGATTATAGAGTAGCTACAACTATACAAATAAGGCAAACAGAAAATGACATTCGGTAGGAGGAATCAGCAATCAAACCATGGCAAATTGATAATTACAAAACATAAGAGAATGTTAACCTGAAAAGGTATGCATATTATTGACGACACAAGTCACAGGCTCCAGAACTTGTTTTGTTTCTGTTTTTCCTATTATAGATTATAGATTCAATGTTTCGGAGGTCAAACTTGAGAATTGGGAATCTAATCTATGTAGATCTGGTCTTGTTTCAGATAGACTGCACTATATCCAGATTTTAATCATCTAGAATTTTATGTAGATTTTAACTCTAGATCTATTTGTACCGACAGATAGGTATCATAACCTAAGTCTAAAAATCTATTACACTCAAGGTATAATATCCATGTTTGATTATTAGGCTAGGAAAACTGGGGGAACGGCCGATGACAAATATTAATTTTATGTTAAGAAAATGAGTCCATTATCGTTGCTATGCAATGTGCCCCCCTCAAAGATATTTAAAAATACATGTCCGCGTTTTCAATTTTATTGAACTTCTACTCTACGATTCAGTTGTTCAGATTCGAGAGGAAGAACACATGACGATAAGAAGCTACAGAAACAAGAATTTTAACTTATCAGTTTCGCAAAGATAAAGAAATGAAGTTGGAATGCTACCAAAACAAAAGCGCTCATTCTTCGGTTTTGTGGAGAAGAATAAAATGAAGCTAAACAACTGCAGAAACAAAAATGAAAATTTGTCAGTTTTACAAAGAAGAAGAAATGAAGTAAGAAGGCTTTTAAAACAAACATGTTGATTGGTCAGTTTCATAAAGAAGATGAAGTCAGAAGGCTTTTGAAACAAACACGTTGACGGACAGTTTCATGAAGAAGAAGAAATGAAATCTGAAAGATTTTGAAACAAACATGTCGACTGTTCAGTTTCACAAAGAAGAAGAAATGAGGTCAAAAGGCTTTTGAAACAAACATGTTGGCCGGTCAGTTTCACAAAGAAGAAGAAATGAGGTCAAAGGCTTTTGAAACAAACATGTTGGCCGGTCAGTTTCACAAAGAAGAAGAAATGAGGTCAAAAGGCTTTTGAAACAAACATGTTGGCCGGTCAGTTTCACAAAGAAGAAGAAAGGGAAGTCAGAAGGCTTTTGAAACAAACAGGTTGACTGGTCAGTTTCACAAAGAAGAAGAAATGAGGTCAAAAGGCTTTTGAAACAAACAGGTTGACTGGTCAGTTTCATGAAGAAGAAGAAAGGAAGTCAGAAGGCTTTTGAAACAAACAGGTTGACTGGTCAGTTTCATGAAGAAGAAGAAAGGAAGTCAGAAAGCTTTTGAAACAAACAGGTTGACTGGTCAGTTTCATGAAGAAGAAGAAATGAAGTCAAAAGGCTTTTGAAACAAATATGTTGACTGGTCAGTTTCATGAAGAACAAGAAATGAAGTCAGAAGGTTTTGGAAACAAACATATTGACTGGTCAGTTTCACGAACAAGAAAAAGAAGATGACGTTAGAAAGTTTTGAAACAAACAAACATGTTGACTGGTCAGTTTCATGAAGAAGAAGAAGAAGAAGATGAAGTCAGTAGGCTTTTGAAACAAACATATTGACTGATCAGTTTCACAAAGAGGAAATGAAGTCAGTAGTCAGTAGGCTTTTGAAACAAACATGTTGATTGGTCAGTTTCATGAACAAGAAGAAGATGGTCAGAAGGCTTTTGAAACAAACATGTTGACTGGTCAGTTTCATGAAGAAGAAGAAGATGTGAAGATAGAAAGCTACAGACAGAAAATTGTTAACTTGTTAGTTTCATAAATAACAAACAAAAGAAAGAAACCTACAGATTCAAAGATGATAAGAAATAAAAAATACTAACTTGTCATGTAAGTGGTGATGATGATATCTTACTATTCTTACACCATTTGTTTTGATGTATGATGTAACCATAAGAGCAGTTTTAACTTTCTTGGAATGTTTTGACTCACACACGTATCATTTATTCATGTGCCCTATTTTGCTGGTTTTCTTTTTCTTTCAGGGAATGATTTACATAGGAGGGACTAACATTGTGCATCGCGACTTGGCGGCCCGGAATATTCTTATTGGTAAAGGGAGGAACGGTGCACTTGTGGCCAAAGTATGTGATTTTGGCTTGTCTTCACTTTACAAAGAGGACAAGACGTACTACACTGCGACAAAATTGAGACCGATGCCAGTTATGTGGTGAGTAGAGACTAATAGGCGTAGCTTTCTTTCTTTCTTTCTTTCTTTCTTGCTTTCTTTCTTTCTTTCTATCTATCTTTCTTTTTTCTTTCTTTCTTTCTTTCTTGCTTTCTTTCTTTCTTTCTATCTATCTTTCTTTTTTCTTTCTTTCTTTCTTTCTTGCTTTCTTTCTTTCTTTCTTTCTATCTATCTTTCTTTTTTTCTTTTTTTTCTTTCTTTCTTTCTTCCTTTCTTTCTTTCTTTCTTTCTTTCTTTCTTTTTTTTTAATCAGTTCCCATTCTACCTTCCAGTGTGTGGGTTTCTTCAAAGCCTTTCACCCCTACAAGGGTATAGGCCACAGACAAGAGATTTCCATCTTTCCCCTCCTGGGAGATCTTTCTCAACTCATTCCAGCTGACATCCAGTATCTTCTGGTCCTTGTTTATATTCCTTCTCCAGGTGTCCCTTAGCCTACCCTGGTGTCGTCTTCCCTGCGGACTGCATTGTAATGCTTGTCTTGTCATTATTTGAAGCAGGCATTCGCAAAGTATGTCCAATCCATCTCTGTCGTCTTTGCCCTAGAGTATTTTCAACGGTTTCCATTCCTGTTCATGCCCATACTTCTTCATTTCTAACTTTTGTTTTGCCATTTGATTCTCAAGATCCTTCGAAGACATCCATTGACAAAAGATTAAAGTTTCTTTATTATCCTTGAAGCGGTCTTCCAAAGTTTTCACACCATATAGAAGAACAGACGTGACATTAGAGTTGAAAGGTCTAATCTTTGTTTGTCAATTTAGATTTTTCTTGCTTTCCATACATTTTTTAATTGTGAGAATGGTGCTCTTGCTTTCCCAATTCTTCTCTTAAGAGGTGGGGGAGGTTGGGGGGGGGGGCTCCTGGACTGGAGAGTTTCGGACCAAAAGGTTGATTTTCTGTTCTTTGCATTTTCGGGTAGAACGTTCATTTATATTTATCTACAAGTTTATGGCAGAAAAATGTCTGTGAGATGTATATAAAAATAATAATTTTCAAAATATTTTATAGGTCAGGATAGGTAAACCGGACAGTGGACAGGTAAGCACTTGTACGGGAAGTAGATGATCCCGCCCTCTACGAGTCTCCTGCTGCCTTGCAGGCAGGTCTTGGCTGACCAAAGGCTAAGGGAGTTAACCCTGATAGAATACAAACTGCTGCTTTGCTGGCCGGTCCTGCTTGACCAAAGGCTAAGGGAGTTAACCCTTACAGAAAATAACACTGCTGCCTTGCAGGCTGGTCTTACATGACCAAAGGCTAAGGGACTTAACTCTCAGAAAATAACAAGGCCTGGTAGGGGGCCTCAAGGTGGCAGCCTCACCATCTACCTGTTGGCTAATCCCCTGCTTATTCGAAACCAAACTGATTCAGAGAAATAAATGCAATATACCCGGCTTGACCTTTCAACGGCGAACATGGAAACGAACACGGACTGTGATTTTTAGAACATGGAATGTTAGGGCAATAAATGAAAAAGAGTTAGAATTAGGTGAAGAAATGGAAAAATCCAAAGTAGACATTTTGGCTATTACAGAAACAAAGAAAAAGGACAAGGAATAGAAAATGTAGGACCAAATCATATTTTAATCTTCTCAGGAGTAGATGTCACAGATAGAGCTAGAGCAGAAGTAGGCCTCCTAGTGCATAAAAGGCATGAAAAGCTGCTAGAAATTTGAAATTTATAAGCCCACGGCTACTAGAGATAAATATTAAACCAAAAGGAAGAGAAATTAAATTATTAATAGCTTATAGACCTAACAGACGTCACTAAAGAAGAAAATGATATCTTCGAAAACAATTTACAAATAGCTGCAGAGAATTTTAAACACAAACAGGAATTAATGGTTTTAGGAGATTTAAACGCTAGAGTAGGCAACAGTATAGAAACATCAGGAGGATTAATAGGTAAAGAAGGAGAGACAACAACTTTTCCTAATGGAGAGAGGCTAATAAATTTTTGCCTAAAGAATAACATGAAAATAGCCAACACCTTTTTTCCTCATAAAGATATCCACAAATATACAAAAGTAAATGAAGACAGGTGTGAAAAGTCAATGGTAGACGACATGATAGTTAGCAGCTTACTTTTTTTATATTACATTGGATGCAAGAGTACACAGAGGAGCAGAAATATTTAGTGATCATCACCTAGTGATTGCCAAAATGAGATTACTGACTAAAGAAAACAAACAGAAAAAGAAAGAGAAGAAAGCTACTAAACTCAGAATAGAGGAACTAATTAAACCAATAGTAAAACGGGTATACCAATCTAGGATCTAAGATTTATCAGTGAAAGACAGATGGATCTGAATGATAGCACATTAGAAGAAATGTGGCAAATGTATAAAGAAACACTCCTAAGTTGTACTGAAGAGGTCTGTGGTAGGAAACAGATTAAAGGAGATAGGAAAAGAACAGCATGGTGGAATGAGAATGTCAAGACTGAGATAAAAAAAGAAGGGTGCCTGGAAGAAATACTTGCAAACAAAGAGACCAGAGGAAAGGATAGATTACGTGAATAAAAGAACTATTGCCAAAGAGAAAGTGAGGATAGCAAAACAGGAACAATGGGAAGAGTTTGGACAAAGACTTCAAGAAAGCTATTAAGGAAATCAAAAGCTGTTCTGGGGGCAATGAAGAAGACAGCGAAATCATAGAGAAAGTATTTTCACCAATTACATAATCCCTCCAGAACATATGAAACAAGGAATAAAGATCAATTAGTAAGAGTAACAAGTAATCCAGAGGAGACAGCTGAAGATGTAGACATATCAATGGAAGAAATCCAAATAGCTATAAGAAAAGTGAAATTGTGAAAAGCCTTAGGATCAGATCAAGAAGAAGACGAAGACAATGAAGGTTAAAAAGAAGAAGACGAATATGATGAAAATCAAATAGGAGAACAAAATTAGGGAAGAGTTCAGTAGTCAGCACATGGTGTGATAATCAATTTGGGAATGGGATAAGCGGCCACAGCTACCTAACCTTGCCCTGGATGGGAGGGAGGGGGCGGGAAAATAGAGGGTAGGGTGGGGAAAAGAAGTAAAAGAAACGTTTTTTATAGTTTGGGCTGTTGATGTAAAGAGGTAAATGAAACAGTTCTTATAGTTTGGGCTGTTGATGTAAAGAGGTAAATGAAACAGTTTTTATAGTTTGGGCTGTTGATGTAAAGAGGTAAATGAAACAGTTCTTATAGTTTGGGCTGTTGATGTAAAGAGGTAAATGAAACAGTTCTTATAGTTTGGGCTGTTGGTAGAGTAATGAAGTGAAAGTTTCAGTTCTTATTGCGTGGGCTGTTGGTATAATAAAAAAAGTGAAAGCTACAGATCTTTTAGTGTGGGCTGTTGGTAGAATAAAAAAGTGAAAGCTACAGATCTTTTAGTGTGGGCTGTTGGTAGAATAAAAAGTGAAAGCTACAGTTCTTTTAGTGTGGGCTGTTGGTAGAATAAAAAGTGAAAGCTACAGTTCTTTTAGTGTGGGCTGTTGGTGTAGTAAAGAAGTGAACGAAACAGTTCTTATAATGTGGGCTTTTGGTGTAGTAAAGAAGTGAACGAAACGGTTCTTATAATGTGGGCTTTTGGTGTAGTAAAGAAGTGAACGAAACGGTTCTTATAATGTGGGCTTTTGGTATAGTAAAGAAGTGAACGAAACGGTTCTTATAATGTGGGCTGTTGGTGTAGTAAAGAAGTGAACGAAACGGTTCTTATAATGTGGGCTGTTGGTGTAGTAAAGAAGAGAACAAAGCCTTCGGTCAAAGCTCATTCATCCATGCCCAACCGTCCCCTCCATTTGTTTTGATAAATACATCACAGAAATGCGTAGGATATACAAACGCCATTCAGAATCCCCCCCCCCACACACATACACACACACACGCACACATAATACATCCCAACTGACCCCACATACACACCCTCAGTCAAAGCTCATTCATCAATGTCCAACCTCCAAGTCCATTTGTTTTGTTAAAAATCTTGACTGCTGACAGAATGAATGAATTCAGGTATCTGTTTGTGTTGGCCTTTGGGACTTTTAAACCTACCACTTCCAATCATCTTTAGACAGTCAATGTCTGCACGAAGTGGAGGAGTTTCGTTATCAGTGATGTCAGTCAGTTTTTTGGTTATACATCGTTCATGAACTGTGTCAAGTGAGTCCTGTTTGTTCCCAATCAGCCCACCTGCCTTTCTGATAACCCTGTCAGATCGCTCCTATTAAATTTAGTTATGTTCCCACCCCAACTAGTTTGTGCTGTCAGTGAAGGATGTTTTTTTATAGTTTGTGCTGTCAGTGAAGGATGTTTTTTTATAGTTTGTGCTGTCAGTGAAGGATGTTTTTTTTATAGTTTGTGCTGTCAGTGAAGGATGTTTTTTATAGTTTGTGCTGTCAGTGAAGGATGTTTTTTTATAGTTTGTGCTGTCAGTGAAGGATGTTTTTTTATAGTTTGTGCTGTCAGTGAAGGATGTTTTTTTATAGTTTGTGCTGTCAGTGAAGGATGTTTTTTTATAGTTTGTGCTGTCAGTGAAGGATGTTTTTTTATAGTTTGCGCTGTTAGTGAAGTCAAGAACTAAAACAAATGGTTTTTATAGTTTGTGCTGTCAGTGAAGGATGTTTTTTTATAGTTTGCGCTGTTAGTGAAGTCAAGAACTAAAACAAATGGTTTTTATAGTTTGCGCTGTTAGTGAAGTAAAGAAATAAAACAAATGGTTTTTATAGTTTGCGCTGTTAGTGAAGTCAAGAACTAAAACAAATGGTTTTTATAGTTTATGCTGGTAGTGAAGTAATGAACTAAAACAAATGGTTTTTATAGTTTGTGCTCGTAGTGAAGTAATGAACTAAAACAAATGGTTTTTATAGTTTGCGCTGTTAGTGAAGTCAAGAACTAAAACAAATGGTTTTTATAGTTTGCGCTGTTAGTGAAGTCAAGAACTAAAACAAATGGTTTTTATAGTTTATGCTGGTAGTGAAGTAATGAACTAAAACAAATGGTTTTTATAGTTTGTGCTGTTAGTGAAGTAAAGAAATAAAACAAATGGTTTTTATAGTTTGCGCTGTTAGTGAAGTCAAGAACTAAAACAAATGGTTTTTATAGTTTGCGCTGTTAGTGAAGTCAAGAACTAAAACAAATGGTTTTTATAGTTTGTGCTGGTAGTGAAGTAAAGAAGTAAAACAAATGGTTTTTATAGTTTGTGCTGTTAGTGAAGTAAAGAAGTAAAACAAATGGTTTTTATAGTTTATGCTGGTAGTGAAGTAAAGAAGTAAAACAAATGGTTTTTATAGTTTGTGCTGGTAGTGAAGTAAAGAAATAAAACAAATGGTTTTTATAGTTTGTGCTGTTAGTGAAGTAAAGAAATAAAACAAATGGTTTTTATAGTTTGCGCTGTTAGTGAAGTAAAAAGAAATAAAACAAATGGTTTTTATAGTTTGTGCTGTTAGTGAAGTAAAGAAATAAAACAAATGGTTTTTATAGTTTATGCTGGTAGTGAAGTAATGAACTAAAACAAATGGTTTTTATAGTTTGTGCTGTTAGTGAAGTAAAGAAATAAAACAAATGGTTTTTATAGTTTATGCTGGTAGTGAAGTAAAGAAGTAAAACAAATGGTTTTTATAGTTTGTGCTGTTAGTGAAGTAATGAACTAAAACAAATGGTTTTTATAGTTTATGCTGGTAGTGAAGTAATGAACTAAAACAAATGGTTTTTATAGTTTGCGCTGTTAGTGAAGTAAAGAAATAAAACAAATGGTTTTTATAGTTTGTGCTGGTAGTGAAGTAAAGAAATAAAACAAATGGTTTTTATAGTTTATGCTGGTAGTGAAGTAATGAACTAAAACAAATGGTTTTTATAGTTTGTGCTGGTAGTGAAGTAATGAACTAAAACAAATGGTTTTTATAGTTTGTGCTGGTAGTGAAGTAATGAACTAAAACAAATGGTTTTTATAGTTTGTGCTGGTAGTGAAGTAAAGAAGTAACAACATTTTTTTAATACTTTGTGCTGTTGGTGGAGCAAAGAAGTAAAAGAACTGTTTTTTTTATAGTTAGTGCTGTTGGTGGAGCAAAGAAGTAAAAGAACTGTTTTTTTTATAGTTAGTGCTGTTGGTGGAGCAAAGAAGTAAAAGAACTGTTTTTTTTATAGTTAGTGCTGTTGGTGGAGCAAAGAAGTAAAAGAACTGTTTTTTTATAGTTAGTGCTGTTGGTGGAGCAAAGAAGTAAAAGAACTGTTTTTTTTATAGTTAGTGCTGTTGGTGGAGCAAAGAAGTAAAAGAACTGTTTTTTTTATAGTTAGTGCTGTTGGTGGAGCAAAGAAATGAAAGAAATGTTTTTTTTATAGTTTGCGCCGGTGGTGGAGCAAAGAAATGAAAGATGTTTTTTTTGTATAGTTTGTGCTGGTGGTGGAGTAAAGAAATGAAAGAAATGTTTTTTTTATAGTTTGCGCTGGTGGTGAAGTAAAGAAGTAAAAATAATGTTTTTTTATAGTTTGCGCTGGTGGTGAAGTAAAGAAGTAAAAATAATGATATTGTCTGCTTGCTGTAAATGCATATCAATGACCCGGTGAGTCAAGACTACCTTGTTACATGAAATGAGATGTGCTTTGATTCTCTCTCTTGTTCGTTTGGCATGCGTGATATTCTTATTTTTTACGCCGATTTGACAATTATTCATACTTTTAATCTGAATGAATCAAGATGAACCTTTTAAAGTCAATGCAGGAATGGTTGGTTTTATCCCATGTGAAATGTCTTTGGGATATGTTGCATGTTTTTATTGAAATTCTATTGCAAAGTTAATGCAGCTATTTTTTGGTTCGTCCCATATGTATAATATATATATATATATATATATATATATATATATATATATATATATATATATATATATATATATATATCATAGATGTATAGATAAAGACATACAAGTAGATAGATACATAGATACATAGTTAGATATATAGATACATACATAGATACATCGACATATCTATAGATACACAGATTGACAGATACATAGATAGATATATACATACATAGATAGATACATAGATAGATATATACATACATAGATAGATACATAGATAGATATATACATACATAGATAGATACATATATGGATACATAGATGGATACATAGATAGATACATGAATAGATAGATACAAAGACAAATAGATGCATAGATGGATACATATAATGATACATAAATAGATACATAGATAGATACATACATACATAGAAAGATACATAGATAGATACATAGATCGATACATATATCGATACATAAACAGATAGTAGATACAAAGATACATAGATGGATACATAGATAGATACATAAATAGATAGTAGATACAAAGATACATAGTTACACACATAGATACGTAGATGGATATATAGATAGATACATAAATAGATAGTAGATACAAAGATACATAGATAAATACATAGATATGTAGATGGATACATAGATAGATAAATGATAGTAGATACATAGATATATAGATAGATACATAGATAAGTAGATGGATAAATAGATAGAAGATACATAGATAAATACATATATATGTAGATGGATACATAGATAGATAAATGATAGTAGATACATAGATACGTAGATGGATAAATAGATAGAAGATACATAGATACATAGATACATACATAGATACATAGATGGATACATAGATACATAAATGGATAGTAGATACATTGATAGATTCATGGATGGAAACATAGCTACATAAATAGATAGTAGATACATAGATAGATACATAGATGGATACATAGATGGATACATAAACATACATAGATAGTAGATACATAGATAGATACATAGATGGATACATAGATGGAAACATAGATACGTAAATAGATAGTAGATACATAGATATATTCATAGATGGAAACATAGAAAGACAAATAAACATAGAGAGAAAGAACCCCCTCCCTTTTTCCCCTTTCCCCCTTTCCAAGTCAGGAGGTTTCACACACAATCATTTTTATGAGATTACTTGTTGTGTCCCCCTCCCACACCAACAAATCTAATTCTATTTCTATGTTTTATTATATTTTACCAACAGCTTCCCACCTGAATACCTGGAGAGGATTTTGGACAACCAGAACATTCAATTCAATCGTCACGGGATGTCTGGAGTTTTGGGTTCATTGCCTGGGAAGTTTTCAACCCTGGCAAGAACCCTACAAAAGTCCTTGCTGAAAGCATGGAAAACTGTACTGACCATGAGATGTACAAGCGTTTAAGAGAGAGTTACGTATCCGGTTATCGTCTCCCAAAGTCAAAATACATGAGTGATGAATTGTATAAAATCGTGAAGTCAAAGTGTTGGGCCTTTGTGGGAAAGGAGCGTGCCGAATTTGTTGATCTTGATCAAATCTTTAAAAAGCTCTTGGAGCCCCGCTTTTGTTGATCTTGAGCAAATCTTTAAAAAGCCCTTGGAGCCCCGCTTTTGTTGATCTTGAGCAAATCTTTAAAAAGCCCTTGAGCCCCGCTTTTGTTGATCTTGAGCAAATCTTTAAAAGCTCTTGGAGCCCCGCTTTTGTTGATCTTGAGCAAATCTTCAAAAAAGCTCTTGGAGCCCCGCTCACAGAAGTGAAGAAATTTGATCAGCGATTTGTCATTTCAAGACGTGCCATTCTGTCAGATTTCCTTTCATTTTATCTTTTCGTTGTTTTCTTTTTTAAAAAAAATAAATATCAGCCTACAGTGAGGTATCTGTTGTACTTAATTTATGTCTTTAACCTTTCTTCAAAGGCTTTGAGTCCCAATCATGTGACAGAGACAGTCATTTCAAGGCATGTCATGGGCGGTTGTCGGCCACTGCAGTTAGCTTCTACTTTCCATTTACTCTTTCACTTCTCTTTTATCGTGCTATTTCTTCTTAATTCACCCTGAGATCACCACAACGGTGGACGGGGTAAATTTCAATTAACTAAATATAAATAAAATAAAGTCACGACGTGTTAGTTTGTAAAATTTCTTTCCATTCCATCTTTTTTGTTTTGATGTTTTGACTAACGTTTCAAACTACACTGATGCATCTGTTGTTTTTTATGTCTTCAACCTTGAGATGTAATATCCATTTTTCATGATAATAAGTTGGCCAAGAAAGCTGGCCGAGAAAGTTTTGATGACAATATTTTCTTGGTTGAATTATCAAAGCCCACCATCAGCGTTGCCACGCAATGTACCCCCCACACCCCACAAATGCATCTAAGTTTTTTCCAACTTTATCAAACTTCTGCTTCTGCCATACCCTTCATCTTCATCTTCATCCTTTACACATGTTTAAATATATTGGTTTGTTGAATAAATGTCCCTTACTTAAAGTATTTATTATAACATCATTTAAAATCCCATAATGTTCTTGTAATATACATGCATACATACATACATACGTACATACATATACATGCACATACTATTATATTGAAATGTGTTTTTCTTGTTAAAGTTGTTATAAGATTGATGCCATTAGATGAATCATGTTTTGCTTTGTTTCAGTTATTCTGTTTACAGAGACAGATGTCAATATACCTATACTGTAATATGTGTGCATTTCCTCAAAGGGAATTGTAGCAGGCAGATTTTTATGATATAATGTAAATCTATATATTATTATTATTATTATGTTGTTTGACATTGACTCTCACACTATAAGAAACCGAGTCTCAGTCTGTTGTAGTTGTACTCAATGTCCTTCAATTGTGCCGGTAGCTAGATGTCAAGTCAATTTGCTCGATAAAGATAGGCTGCCCCTTTTCAAAACATGATAGTGATGAAAAATAAGAGAATGTATCAACTATTTTTTTAAGGTGCTTTACTCGACGACATTATAAATTTGGACATTATTGTTACGCAGACTAAAATTATCGTGTGTTTTATCATTATGGTGTTAAATTTAAATGAGAGAAACCTTGACTTCCATTCCTAATTACGAAACATTGAGATCAGATGAATCAGGATCAATATCGACACCCCCTCCCCAAAAAAAGCCAGTCCATTATATTCGTGAGCTCCCATGGTGTTCAGACAACATGGCTTTCCAAATCCTTTCTGATTACTTGAAACAAAACAATCCTGCCTCATCTTGTTATTTTCCACTGTTGCCATGTTCATCTATTTCCTTCATGCCCTCCTCTGTTCTCCACCTTCTTGCTGGGTTGTCTGGTCTGTTCTTTTGACATGTGACCTTTCTATCAAGCCTTTCATGAGAGCACAACATTACTGTCGTGTTTATGTTTTTGACGATTTGTATTCACAGAAAGTATGATATTTTCTTATTTTGGTTGTAGGCTGTGTCCTTCTACAGCAGGAAGAAGTCCTCTGTGAGATCGCTTCATTCTTGTCTGTCTTTTGTCTGTTTTTGTTTGTCTATCTTGGATGTGTTTTCCATTCTCCTTTATTGTCTGTCTTTTTGTCTGTTTTTGTTTGTCTATCTTGGATGTGTTTTCCATTCTCCTTTATTGTCTGTCTTTTGTCTGTTTCTATTTATCTATCTTGACCATGTTTTCCATTCTCCATTATTGTCTGCCTTTTGTTTATTTCTTTGTGTCTGCCTTGGCCATGTGTCCCCACTGTTTTGCTGGACAATAATGGTCTATCCATTTGCTTCTAGTAGGTACTCCAAACCCGCCTCAAAACGGGTGAGCGAGAACAGAAATCGTCAAATTTGGCGAACTTCACTGATTCAGAAAATAAAAGTATTAAACCTACAATGATGAGACTGATCTCATTTAAACGAGTTTTCTTTCTTCTTTCATTTCGTCATATTTTCGTTTGTATGTGTTAATATTTGTTATGTTTTGTAACGTTTTGAAAAAAATGTGTTTTTACGGCAAAACACGCAAGAAAATTCATGGTTTGAGGAACCTCACTTTTTCATATTCCCAACAGGTGCCCTCCTCCTAAAGCTATTTGACAAATGTAGCACCATCCGGTAGAAAAAATGTCACTCTTTCCAATGGTATAAACATCGTCTTTCTATCTTTACTATAAGTTGGCGAAAAATGATTTTTAAAATTTAAATTGCGAAAAAAAAGTGTTTTCCTGGGGAAAAAAGGCAACTTCATGGTCACCATATTAAAATTCAACCTTTTTTATACTTAAATTCAACGACAAAATCATTCGAAACTATGACTCCATCCTATGAGGTCTTATCTAAAAAGTCCAACTTTTACTACGATGTGCATAGCAACCACTTTCTCTTTCTCCTCCGCCATTGGTAGTGACTGGCTACGCTTGAGGGCTCTCATATTTTGATTTTATATGGCAACTCCGATGTCCGAAATGGCCAACATCTTACACGAACTTGTAGGTAAGTGTCTTAAGATTTTAGATTTGTGCATATTAGGAAAAGTTTAAATTATATTTATCTTTTTTTTTTTTTTAAACCTGCATGAGTTTGTCAGAAGTTGTAGCGATCTCAGTTTTCTAGATCTACGACTCCGTTGAGCAAGTTTATGAAGTCGCCTTTTTTTTTTTTGTCCCGTGAAGGGAAATATGGACTGATGATGTCGATGACATGATATTTAAACTCAATATTTATCGTAATGGTTCATCAATATTATGTTTATTTAAACTGTATTCCATTCAAGAAGATGAGTGTTTTTTCACTTTTTCTGAATCGAGACATAATGGCTACCGGTACTGAAAGTTGGGTCTATCGGGTCTGAACGGAAGTGAAGATCTGTTGGGCAAATTCATTTTTGTTGATTGCATGGGAAGGAGGGTTATTTCTTAGTCTGATTTATCGTGAATGACTGTGTTTTATTTTTATTTTTAAGGTAAATTATGATTGATTTGTTTATAATTGGCCCCTGCCACTTTATGTCCAAGCCATAGAAACTCCATGGTTCTACGTAGCTTCTAAAATCTAGCACTGCAGTAAGCTGTGGAAAAACCCACTTTTTCCAAATTGACTTATTTAATCTACAAAGGCTAATAGTAGCATATGAAGTCTTAAAATACTGAATCTAGATACCGGTATCTAGTGTAGACTTGTCGGCTTACTAAAGTTAGAGGCGTTAAACACTCAAATTATTATTTTTTTGCAGAGGGATCATGACTCGTAATTTATTTTGTATATTATTTTACAGCGGATGACAGCTACCAAACAATGCTGAACAGGTTCACCAGGGACGGTAAGGGTAGACGGCCAGATGTGACTCCACCGCCCTCACCAACAGACTACTTGTGCAGCTGTGGGACATCATGCTTCACAATGGTGACGAGCAGAAGAAGGTAATTTTTATTATTATAACATTGTGGTTGGTGGTTGGGTCGGAGAGGTCAGTAAGATGAACTTTGTGACACAATTCAACATGAAAGAAATAGATTTATAATCTATTTGATTAGTGGTCTTTCTTCTTCCTATAAGACCACAGCTTCAGTATTGAAGATTAATGTGATCGTGTGCTATGTGGTTTTGGTATAACTGAGATATTAAACTATTAATATTAATATATTCCATTACTTAGTTATTAAACACGTCTAACTATATTATTATAGATCTGATGATTTATTATTATTATTATATTATTACAGTTATTTATACCAGAAATGTTAACAATATCTTAATCTGCCTAACTTGCTCTTAATTTAACATTTGATATTTGCTTCTGCTACTATTCAGGCTCTTTCTTTTTCTATATAAAAAAAGCCAAACAGCAGACCTCGTTGCACACCTCAAATCTCATAGAAACAAATTTTTGTATCTGCTATGAGGCATGTTATTGATTTATGAATGTACGCTGAATTATCTTGAGTACATAATATATATATAATATGCATATTTTTTTCCTTTTGTTTTTCCAAGGTTATTGACTGGTTTGGCTACCTCTACAGTGGCAACTCTGTCCTCCATCAAGCTTCTCCTGGTCCTCTGCGAAGCATCATATCGTCGACATATCGCAAAGCTGTGCAGTTATTTGAATTTGAGGGTCCACGGGATGTGGTGATTAGTTATTTAGATTTAATTTTTGATTTCAATTTTATTTCAGATACTCTATCAGCTGCCAATATTGACAGGAATATTTTGTTAGGTCAATACTCAGAATTTTCAAAACCCTTCAAATTTCAAACTTACAAACAGCATAGTTGTAGAATTAGACAAATTTCAGAGAACAGAGAGATTTAATCCAAATTTTATGGCAAAGTGGGTCTTTTACTTAATCAATGAGAGTGAAGCAAAGGAACAAGATAGTAAAATCATTAAAAATCTAATCCAAAGATTAGGCAAATTAAGGACTAAAAAATTTGAACTGCAAACCCGAAAAAAACCTGATAATTATCAAAAGTTTCTAGATGAAGAATTTTGCTTTAACGAAACAAACCCTAAACGTAAACAATCTAACCTTCCTAACAGTTCCATCAGTTCATCAAACAAAAGTGTAGAGAAAGGTAACATTAGTAACAATAACCCTGTAGTCATTGAAAAGTCTAAAAATCAAAATAGCCAAGTTTGAAAAGGAACTTGAAGATTTAAAAAAAGTGAAAGAAGAGAATATGAATCTGAAAAGAGAGAACCAAAATCTAAAAGAAAAATTTCCAGAAACAGTATTAAATTAGCCACCACCAGTTGTCATTTGCAAAATTCAGAAAGAAAAAGAAAAGTTGAAATTGACCAAAAAGATAGTGTCATTAATTATTTAGAAGCCACCTTGGAAATAAAGAAAAGAAAGGTAAAAACTTTGAAGAAAGAAACAAAATTAGTCAATAAATGCAATGATAGTCTGAATGAAAAGATTTTCAAACAACAAACTCTTCATGAAGTAGAAGCAAAATCAGGAGAAAATAATGCTTATGCAGATAATATTAGACAAGCTACAATTCTTTTACGGTCTGAAGCAGGAGTGGCTTCTCATAAAGTTAGTGAAGATATGAGAATAGTAGGTAAACATCTTTTTGATCATAACTTTGAAACATTGCTATCAACCCAAACATGCCTTAATATGAATGCTGAAGGTTTAGTTATTTCAAATTTGCAAGTAGCAGAAAAAATATTAGATTCTAAAAATATTACTCTCCATTTAGATTATGAATGGAACATCAAAAAGTAGTAAATCATCAAGTCACCTTAGATGAGGAATCTAAATCAGTTAAAAACGAAATCTCAATCAAATTAAAACAGAACATGGTAGAAAGTCAGCAAAAGAAAATTGACACGGCAGCAGCAGATTTAGAAAAACATGGTTTATTAATAAGAAGGATAGATAACAACGGAAGTGTTTGTGAAAGTAGTGAACAAGTAGGCATATTAATAAAAAAATCTTTCAACAACTGGTAAATCTAAAAAACAAATAACAGAAATAATCAAAGATAAAATTCTAACTCTGTCAGGTACTCAAGAAGATTTAATCTCAAATTTAAAACAATTTTTTAATTAGTGTTTCTTTCTTTTTAGTCTGAAATAAAATTGAAATCATGGGTCTAGTTAATGAAGTTTTATTTGACTTTGTAACATATTTGGAGGCCGTTTTTTGTTTTATGTTGATAAATTCATATTTATTGGTGATATATCTGGTGGGGGAAAAACTTTCTTGTGATAATTTTTTTTTTACTGAATTTTTTAAAATTGTAAATATTTTAATAAACTGAAATCATGTCATAACCAAGCCATTATTGTAGTTATGTTTCTCTTTTGATGTTGTTTATCTAATCAGGAATGGATAGAGCTCCTTCTCCTCTTTCATTTGATACCAAGATCGACAAGATTGGTTAAAAAGTAAAGATTTTAAAAGGTTTTGAAATTCCTATTTTTTCTGTTTTTTCGGCCCCATTAACGAAAACGTGCGAAATTGATTTCGCGGCATATTTTCTAAGAGTATAACTTAAAAAGTATACTTTCAGGCATCCTGAAAAAAATTGTACCTACTGTCAGCAACATTATCTCTTACTTTAGTGGTTTTCAAGGGGTTAGCTTAATTTGTTATTATACAATAGCGGTCTGAAAATGGCATTTTGAGTCGTAAGTCGCCAGACCATATTTTGGCCCATTTTGCGCAAAATTCAAAAGGGCATAACTTCCGTGAAAATAAACCCATCATGTTGATTTTGGTATCATTTAAATCAGAATAAAAAACTCTTTCAGGATATCTACATTGGATAATCTTTTTCTGATTAATTCAATTTGGGTTTGGAGTACCTACTTCTAGGTCTTCCTGATGATTTCCAGCTGATTCTCAGTTACCATTCTGTACTTCTGATATTTCACATAATATTGTCCTCTAAATCTGTGGTATGCCTTGCCCATTTTTATTTTTCTACTAGTACTAGGGACATATTCAGTGATATCTGTCACTTTGTGTTTTTTGCCTAATAAAGATGTTTTGGATGCAGCTATTCAGTTTGATGTTGAGCATACTTCTCTCCATGGCTCTTTGACTTGTTTTGATTTTCTTTTTTTGTCACATCTCCAAGCTGTGCACTTAGTTCCGAGGATCCATGACTCTCATCAGAGTCGGTCACGAGGTCAGCCAGAGGTTACGAAAATATGTTGGTCTAATCCAGAGTTTTAAAAAGAGCATAAAACTGATGTCCTCATGAGTTAATCAACAAAACGTTTAGTGGAATGCAAATTATAGCTTTTAAAGTCACGAAATCAGTTTAAACAAGTTGAATTTACCGCTTAGATTTTGTACAACAAATTTAAGAAAAGTAAAACGTATTGTTGAAAAAACTCGTCGCACATACACATGCAATTTTCAAACAAATAGAAATCTATACCTTTTCAGTAAGGGGGAAATTTGAAACATAGGAGAAATAATGTAGCCAAAAAGCAACAGATGCAACCATTTTTATTAATGGTCATGATATAAACTTGAGATTAACTTTAGTATAAAAATGAGCGTTCTAAATATTTTTTATTTTACTGTCAATGAGGACTAACTGGCCTAGAAAAATCAAAACTCTAGACCTGTTCACTAGGTGGAAAATTTTAAACAAAGTAGAAATGATGTAGCAAAAAAGCAACCATTTCAACCATTTCAATGAATGGTTATAATATAAACTTGAGATTAACTTAAGTATGAAAAAGAACATTCTAAATCTTAGTAATTATGAAATTCTAAACATAGGAGAAATGATGTAGCAAATGCAACATATTCAACCATTTTTATTAATGGTCGTGATATAAACTTGAGATTAACTTTAGTATAAAAAGAACATTCTAAATATTTTTATTTTACCGTCATCTATGACTTGAGGACTAACAGTCCTAGAAAAATCTGAATTCTAGACCTGTTCAATAAGGGGAAAATTTCAAACATAGGAGAAATAATGTAGCCAAAAAGAAACAAATTCAACCATTTTTATTAAGGGGGCGTCCGGGTGAGCTGTAACAGCGTTTAGTAGAGTCTTGGGCTCATAATACCCATTTTCCAAATCCACTCTAGAATGCTACTTCAACATCTTTAGAATCGAGTACATCAGTTGATTTTTTTATATAAAGCCTGAAAAGGTACTAATTCTATGGCCAACTTTAATATTGTTGTATCATTCTGAAGAAAGTTGAATTTTCAAACCCGTTTTTCTCAAAACATGTGATTTCTAGCATACAACGTTTTAAAAATCTTAAAATCTCAGAAAGTATTCATGCCAGAGTGTTGAAATTTGGTACACAGCTAGACTAGTATTTGTTATTGGGAACTAGAGATTTTCACTGGTTTATTTTGATTTTCATATCTTTTGTGCACCTTTAAAATCAAAATATTACAAAATTTAGTAATAGTTATTTTTTAAAATAAAATACTGATTTTTAAGCACATTTAAAAACAGCTGAGATAAATTAAATATGTCTTACTCCTTATTTAAGGGTTTTAAAGAATATATCAGAAAAAAAAGCCCATATACTTTTTGAGATTTTAAGATTTTAAATTTCGGCATCAAAATTCAACATGGCCGCCGTTACCATGGCAACCGAATAATTTTTCACAAAATGTTTTACATTTACATAGTAACTTAGATGCAAGCAACACATTGGCAGGAAAAAATTAGCCAAAAAATGCATTAGGGAAAAAGTGAAAATTCAGTAGGACGCCCCTTAAAAGAATTGATAACAATAATTTAAAAAATTTTAATAAAAAACTGACATCGCTCTTTAGATATTGAATGGAACAGACAATCAGCACAGGTTTTGAGTGATTTTATTCATAACTAAGGGAGGAGATAAACTTTGAAAACTGGCTCAAAAATCCAAGATGGCGGCCGTTTCTATGGCAACCAAGGACGCTACAAACTTTTCAATGATATAGGATGACTGTATTTTGACAGTTACTCATGTACATACTAATAGCAAAAACCCAAACTCAAAAGAGAGATTCTAAGGATTAAACAGAAATCACGCTTCCTGAAAAGGGTGAAAATGATAAGATGAAAAATACATACAGCCGTTTGGAACTTGGAATACCAAACCAACTGCCAAAATCCATGTTTTTTTTACATTTTTCTATAATTGTGACTTAGGCACACTATTGAAAAAAATTAAGTTTTTGTCTCTCCATAACAGTTTTTTTCGAGCCCTAACAATCAATATGTAATGTAATATTAAAATTTAAATTACAAACGTAGATTACACCAAGACAGAAGAGGTTTCATGGTATTGGTAGCCTATAGTGGTCAAACCTCCGGACTTGGTATCATAACGTCCTGAGTTCGAATCCTGAAAATGTTAAGTAAAGTGGTGAGTTTCTCAAGGCCATTATGGCCCATAGAGCCTGAGTCTAATGAAGCGGAACACCTGAGCAGGAAGCTAGTCTGACGTAGGTTTTGACTGCTAGTGCTTGTACCCATGCAAGGGGAAATACGTGTCGAGTTTTTTCCCAATGAAACACAACGCCAGATTTAGAAGCTTCCTAGATGAAGGTGGATTGAGGAATCACCGAATAAACTTTTTCTTTTGGGGTATATCAACGAACCATCCCAGTCAAAGACCTAAGCGATCTGAAAATCAACATCCGAAAAGCAGTAGCCTATGTGACACTCCAAATGTTAGAAAACACATGGCAGGAATTAAAAAGTGTTTGGTCATGCTGGCAGAAAATGGCAGGGTATCATAATTTGCAGGACATTGATGAAATACGTGTCAGTAAAATTGATAATAAATTTCTGACAATGTTAAAAAATCAATCAGGTAATGATTTAGCGACACCCTATATATTGTGCTAACTCTGCATCATTTTTTAGAAGATAGGCTCTAAAGCTTTTAGCTGGAAAGAGGACCCAGATTTAGGACAAAAGAGAGCATGACAAACATAGACAAAATTTGTTAAGAATTTTTTATGAAATGGTCCTAATGAAAAGAACTCTAAATCGTTTTATTTTACCGTCATCTATAAGCTAGGGACTAACTGTCCTAGAAAAATCTGAATTCTAGACCTGTTCAATAAGGGGGAAATTTCAAACATAGGAGAAATAATGTAGCCAAAAAGAAACAAATTCAACCATTTTTATTAATGGTCTTGATATAAACTTGAGATTAACTTTAGTATGAAAAAGAACATTCTAAATCGTTGTATTTTACCATCATCTATGTGCTCAGGACTAACTGTCCTAGACAATTTAGAACTCTAAATCTGTTTAATAACTGGGAAATTTCAAACGTAGGAGAAATGATGTAGCCAAAAAGCAATAGATTCAACCATAGGTCATGACATAAACTTGAGATTAAGTTTCGTATGAAAAAAAATATTCCAATCTTTTAATTGTACCCTGATCTAACAGTCCTAAAAAAATCAGAACTCTACATCTTTTTAGTAAGTGCAAAAGTTTAAACATAGGAGAAATGATGTCGTAAAAAGCATCAATTTCAACCATTTTAATTAATGGTCATCATATAAACTTGAGATTAGCTTTGTTATGAAAAACAACATTCTAAATCGTTTTATTTCACCGTCATCTATAAGTTGAGGACTAACTGGCCTATAAAAAAACTGAGCATTTTTTTACAGCTTTTTTAGTAAGTGGGAAATTTTAAACATAGGAGAAATGATGTAGCAAAAAGCAACAATTTCAACCATTTTAATGAATGGTCATGATATAAACTTGAGATTAATTTAACTATGAAAGAGAAAATTCTAAATCTTTTGATTTTACCGTGATCATTGAGCTGAGGACTAACTGTTCTAGAAAATGAGAACTCTACACCTTCTTAGGAAGTGCGGAATTTTAAAAATAGGAGAAATGATGTCGCAAAAAGCAACAATTTCAACCATTTTAATGAATGATCATGATATAAACTTGAGGTTTATTTAACTATGAAAGAGAACATTCTAAATTGTTTTATTTTATCGTCATCTATGAACTGAGGACTAACTGTCCTAAAAAAATCAGAACTCTACACCTTTTTAGTAAGTGCTCAATTTTAAACAGAGGAGAAATGATGTCGCAAAAAGCATCGATTTCAACAATTTTAATTAATGGTCATGATATAAGCTTGAGATTAACTTCAGTATGAAAAAGAACATTCTAAATCGTTGTATTTTACCGTCATCTATGTGCTAAGGACTAACTGTCCTAGAAAAATCAGAACTCTAGACCTGCTTAGTAAGAGGGAAATTTCGAACGTAGGAGAAATGATGTAGCCAAAAAGCAACAGAATCCACCATTTTTTTTAATAGCAATGATATAAACCATTCTTATTAATGGTCATGATATAAACTTGAGATTAACGTTCGTATGAAAAAGAAAATATTCCAAATCTTTTAATTGTGCCATGATCTGTAGGCTGAGGACTAACTGTCCTAGAAAAATCAAAACTCTACACCTTTGTAGTAAGTGCGAAATTTTAAACCTAGGAGAAATGATGTCGCAAAAAGCAACAATTTCAACCATTTTAATTAATGGTCGTGATATAAACTTGAGATTAACTTTGGTATGAAAAAGAACAT
Organism: Doris montereyensis; assembly: GCA_037039925.1. NCBI lineage: Eukaryota > Metazoa > Mollusca > Gastropoda > Nudibranchia > Dorididae > Doris > Doris montereyensis. The sequence continues at coordinate 149,711 of JAXRKP010000144.1, forward strand.
TCTAAATCTTTTTTAATTTACCGTCATCTGTGAGCTGAGGACTAAAGGTCCTAGAAAAATCAGAACTCTACACCTTTTTAGTAAGTGGGAAATTATAAACATAGTAGAAATGATGTAGCAAAAAGCAACTATTTAAACCATTTTAATGAATGGTCGTGATATAAACTTGAGATTAACTTAAGTATAAAAAAGAACATTCTAAATCTTTTTTAATTTACCGTCATCTATAAGCTGAGGCCTAACTGTCCTAGAAAAACCAGAACTCTAGACGTTTTAGTGAGTGGGCAATTTCAAACATAGGAGAAATGATGTAGCCAAAAAGCTTCAATTTCAACACTTTTAATTAATGGTCATGATATAAGCTTGAGATTAACTTTAGTATGATTAAGAACATTCTAAATCTTTTGATTTTACCGTGATCTGTAAGCTGAGGACTAACTGTCCTAGAAAAAGCAGAACGCTACACCTTTTTAGTAAGTGCAAAATTTTAAACATAGGAAAAATGATGTTGCAAAAAGCATCAATTTCAACCATTTTAATTAATGGTCGGGATATAAAGTTGAGATTACCTTTGGTATGAAAAAGAACATTCTAAATCTTCTTATTTTACTGTTATCTATGAACTGAGGACTAACTGTCCTAGAAAAATCAGAACTTCACGCCTTTATAGCAATTGGGAAATTTTAAACATAGGACAAATGATGTAGCAAAAAGCATCAAATTTAACCATTCTAATGAATGGTCATGATATAAGCTTGAGATTAACTTTTGTATGAAAAAGAACATTCTAAATCTTTTATTTGACCGTCATCTATAAGCTGAGGATTAACTGTCCTAGGAAAATCAAAACTCTACACCTTTTTAGTAAGGGCGAAATTTTAAACATATGAGAAATGATGTCTATAAAGCTGAAAAGGCAACAAATTCAACTATTTTAATTAATGGTCATGATATAAACTTGAGATTAACAGTAAGATGGAAAACACTAGCCTCAATAATTTTCTTTTATCGACATCTATGAGCTGAGGACTAACTGTTCTGAAATAATCAGATTTCTACACTTATTTAGTAAGTGACCGGGAAATTTTAAACCTAGGAGAAAATGATATAGCTTGAGATTAAAAAAGCAACACATTCAACCATTTTAATGAATGGTCATGATATTAGCTTGAGATTAACTTTAGGATGAAAAAAAACATTCTAAATATTTTTCATTTACCGTAATCTGTGAGTTGAAGACTAACTATCCTAGAAAAATAGAACTCTGCACCTTTTTAGTAAGTGGGAAATTTTAAACAAAGTAAAAAGGATGTAGTAAACAGCAATTCTTTCAGCAATTTTAATAAATGGTCATGATATAAAATTGAGATTAACTTTAGTATGAAAAAGAACATTCTAAATTGTTTTATTTTACCGTCATCTATAAGTTAAGGACTAACTGGTCTAGAAAAATCTGAACTCTAGACCTGTTTAGTGAATGGGAAATTTCAAACATAAGAGAAATGATGTAGCCAAAAAGCATCAATTTCAACACTTTTAATTAATGGTCATGATATCAGCTTGAGATAAACTTTAGTATGATTAAGAACATTCTAAATTTTTTGATTTTCCCTGATCTGTGAGCTGAGGACTAACTGTCCTAGAAAAATCAGAACTCTACACCCTTTTAGTCAGTGCGAAATTTTAAACATAGTAGAAATGATGTCGCAAAAAGCATCAATTTCAATGATTTTAATTAATGGCCGTGATATAAACTTGAGATTAACTTTGGTATGAAAAAGAACATTCTAAATCTTTTTTAATTTACCGTCATCTGTGAGCTGAGGACTAAAGGTCCTAGAAAAACCAGAACTCTACACCTTTTTAGTAAGTGGGAAATTATAAACATAGTACTAGTAGAAATGATGTAGCAAAAAGCAACTATTTAAACCATTTTAATGAATGGTCGTGATATAAACTTGAGATTAACTTAAGTATAAAAAAGAACATTCTAAATCTTTTTTAATTTACCGTCATCTATAAGCTGAGGCCTAACTGTCCTAGAAAAACCAGAACTCTAGACGTTTTAGTGAGTGGGCAATTTCAAACATAGGAGAAATGATGTAGCCAAAAAGCTTCAATTTCAACACTTTTAATTAATGGTCATGATATAAGCTTGAGATTAACTTTAGTATGATTAAGAACATTCTAAATCTTTTGATTTTACCGTGATCTGTAAGCTGAGGACTAACTGTCCTAGAAAAAGCAGAACGCTACACCTTTGTAGTAAGTGCAAAATTTTAAACATAGGAAAAATGATGTTGCAAAAAGCATCAATTTCAACCATTTTAATTAATGGTCGGGATATAAAGTTGAGATTACCTTTGGTATGAAAAAGAACATTCTAAATCTTCTTATTTTACCGTTATCTATGAACTGAGGACTAACTGTCCTAGAAAAATCAGAACTTCACGCCTTTATAGCAATTGGGAAATTTTAAACATAGGACAAATGATGTAGCAAAAAAGCATCAAATTTAACCATTCTAATGAATGGTCATGATATAAGCTTGAGATTAACTTATAGCAATTGGGAAATTTTTGTATGAAAAAGAACATTCTAAATCTTTTTATTTGACCGTCATCTATAAGCTGAGGATTAACTGTCCTAGGAAAATCAAAACTCTACACCTTTTTAGTAAGGGCGAAATTTTAAACATATGAGAAATGATGTCGCAAAAGGCAACAAATTCAACTATTTTAATTAATGGTCATGATATAAACTTGAGATTAACAGTAAGATGGAAAACACTAGCCTCAATAATTTTCTTTTACCGACATCTATGAGCTGAGGACTAACTGTTCTGAAATAATCAGATTTCTACACTTATTTAGTAAGTGGGAAATTTTAAACCTAGGAGAAATGATATAGCAAAAAGCAACACATTCAACCATTTTAATGAATAGTCATGATATAAGCTTGAGATTAACTTTAGGATGAAAAAGAACATTCTAAATTGTTTTATTTTACCGTCATCTATGAGCTAAGGACTAACTGTCCTAGAAAAATCATAACTCTACACCTTTTTAGTAAGTGGAAAATTTTAAACGTATTAGAAATGATGTAGCAAAAAGCAACTATTTCAACAATTTTTATTAATGGTCATGATATAAACTTGAGATTACCTTAACTATGAAAGACAACATTCTAATTCTTTTGATTTTACCGTGATCATTGAGCTGAGGACTATCTGTTCTAGAAAAACCAGAACTGTACACATTTTTAGTAAGTGGGAAATTATAAACATAGGAGAAATGATGTAGCAAAAAGCAACAATTTTAACCATTTTAATGAATGGTCATGATATAAACTTGAGATTAACTTATGTATGAAAGAGAACATTGTAAAGCTTTCGATTTTACCGTGATCATTGAGCTGTGTACTGACTGCTCTAGAAAAATCAGAACTCTACACCTTTTTAGTCAATGGGAAATTCTAAACATAGGAGAAATGATGTAGCCAAAAAGCAACAATTTCAACCATTTTAATGAATGGTCATGATATAAACTTGAGATTAACTTAACTATCAAAGAGGAACATTCTCAAATCGTTTTATTTCACCTTCATCTATACGTTGAGGACTAACTGTTCTAGAAAAATCAGAACTCTACACCTGTTTAGTAAGGGCGAAATTTTAAACATAGGAGAAATGATGTAGCAAAAAGCAATAAATTCAACCATTTTAATGAATGGTCATGATATAAACTTGAGATTAACTTAACTATCAAAGAGGAACATTCTCAAATCGTTTTATTTTACCGTGATCTATGAGCTGAGGACTAACTGTCGTAAAAAAATCAGACCTCTACAATTGTTTAGTAAGTTGGAAATTTCAAACATAGGAGAAATGTAGCCAAAAAGCAACAAATTCAAACATTTTAATTAATGGTCATGATATCAATTTGAGATTAACAGTAAGATGGAAAACAATAGCCTAAATCTTTTATCGTCATCTATGAGCTGAGGACTAACTGTTCTAAAATAATCAGATTTCTACACTTTTTTAGTAAGTGGGACATTTTAAACATAGTAGAAATGATGCAGCAAAAAAAAACAACTATTTCAACAATTTTAATGAATGGTCATGATATAAACTTGAGATTAACTTTAGTATGAAAAAAAAACTCTAAATCTTTTATTTTACCGTCATCTATGAGATGAGGACTAACTGTCCTAGAAAAATAGAACTCTATACCTTTTTAGCAAGTGGGACATTTCAAACATATTAGAAATGATGTAGCAAAAAGGAACAAATTCAACCATTTTAATTAACGGTCATGATATAAACTTGTGATTAACTTTGGTATGAAAAAGAACATTCGAAATTGTTTTATTTTATCGTGATCATTGAGCTGAGGACTAACTGTTCTAGAAAAATCAGAACTCTAGACCTGTTTAGAAAGGGGCAAATTTCAAACATAGGAGAAATGATGTAGCCAAAAATCAACAGATTCAACCATTTTTATTAATGGTCACGATATAAACTTGAGATTAACTTTAGTATGAAAAAAAACATTCTAAATATTTTTCTTTTACGCGATCTGTGAGGTGAAGACTAACTGTCCTAGAAAAATCTGAACTCTATACCTTTTTAGTAAGTGCGAAATTTTAAACATAGCAGAAATGATGTAGCCAAAAAGCCACAAATTCAACAATTTTAATTAAGGGTCATGATATAAGGTTGAGATTAACTTTAGTGTGATTAAGAACATTTTAAATCTTTCGATTTTACCTTGATCATTGAGCTGTGGACTAACTGTTCTAGGAAAATCATAACTCTACACTCTTTTAGAAAGTGGGAAATTTTAAACATAGGAGAAATGATGTAGCAAAAAGCTTCAATTTCAACAATTTTAATGAATGGTCGTGATATAAACTTGAGATTAACTTAACTATGAAAGAGAACATTCTAAATCATTTTATTTTACTGTCATATATGAGCTGAGGACTAACTGTCCTAGAAAAATCAAAACTTTAGACCTGTTTAATAAGTGGGAAATTTCCAACATAGAAGAAATGATGTAGCCAAAAAGCAATAAATTCAACCATTTTAATGAATGGTCATGATAATAACTTGAGATTACCTTTCGTATGAAAAAGAATATTCCAAATCTTTTAATTTTTGACCTGATCTGTAAGCTAAGGACTAACTGTCCTAGAAAAGTCAGAACTCTACAATTTTTTAGTAAGTGCAAAATTTTAAACATAGGAGAAATGATGTCGCAAAAAGCCTCAATTTCAACCATTTTAATTAATGGTCGTGATATAAGCTTGAGTTTAACTTTAACTCTACTAGAAAGATCAGAACTTTACGCCTTTTTAGTAAGTGGGAATTTTCAAACATATGAGAAGAAATGATGTATCCAAGAAGCAAGAAATTCAAATATTTTAATTAATGGTCATGATATAAGCTTGAGATTAACTTTCGTATGAAAAACAAAATTCTAAATCTCTTGTTACCGTAATCTGTGAGCTGAGGACTAACTGTCCTAGAAAAGTCAGAACTCTACACCTTTTTTAGTCAGTGCGAAATTCTAAACATAGGAGAAATGATGTCGCAAAAAGCCTCAATATCAACCATTTTTATTAATGGTCGTGATATAAAATTGAGATTAACTTTGGTATTAAAAAGAACATTCAAAATCGTTTTATTTTACCGTCATCTATAAGTTGGGGACTAACTGTCCTAGAAAAATCAGGACTTTATATTTTTTTAGTAATTGGGGTATTTTAAACATAGGAGAAATGATTGAGCAAAAAGCAACAATTTCAACCATTTTAATTAATGGTCATGATATAAGCTTGAGATTAGCTTTGGTATGAAAAAGAGCATTCTAAATGGTTTCATTTTACCGTCATCTATGAGTTAAGGACTATCTGTCCTAGAAAATCACAACTCTAGACCTGTTCAGTGAGCAGGACATTTCAAACATAGGAGAAATGATGTAGCCAAAAAGCAACAGATTCAACCATTTTTATTAATGGTCATGATATAAATTGAGATTAACTTTAGTATGAAAAAGAACATTCTAAATCGTTTTATTTACCGTCATCTATGAGCTGAAGACTAACTGTCCTAGAAAAATAGAACTCTACACCTTTTTAGTATGTGGGAAATTTTAAACATAGGGAAATCATGTAGCAAAAAGCATCAATTTCAACAATTTTAAATAAATGGTCATGATATAAGCTTGAGATTAACTTAAGTATTAAAAAAAAATCTCAATCTTTTGATTTTACCGTGATCTGTGGGCTGAGGACTAACTCTACTAGAAAGATCAGAACTATACACCTTTTTAGTAAGTGGGAAATTTCAAACATAGAAATGATGTAGCAAAAAGCAACAATTTCAACCATTTTAATTAATGGTCATGATATAAACTTGAGATTGACTTAACTATGAAAGAGAACATTCTTAATCTTTTGATTTTACCGTGATCATTGAGCTGAGGACTAACTGTTCTAGAAAAATCAAAACTCTAGACCTGTTTAGTAATTGGGAAATTTCAAACATAGACAGTTAGCAGATTTTCTGTCAGGCCATTTCTTGATACAGATGAAATATCTAAGGAACAATTAAAGCATTGCCCTCTTACTAATTTGGTAGGAGAGAGTGCATTTGGAGATTTTGATTTCGATGTGGGTAAGCGCAGAAACGCCAGTTTACACAATCGATCTGCAGTTCACTGCATTAAACGTAACAAAACTATAAACTTTGTATCTAAAAAATCACCTTCGTGCAAAGAAAAGCTATTTGCTACTGCCAGACGATTTAGTCCTGTTTTGAAAAGGCAGCATAGAGAAATGGAAGAAAAAGTAAAAGAAAGAACCAGAGAAATGTTCGTAGAAAACCAGCAAAAGAAAATTGAAAAGCAGATGACTCTAATATGTAAGAATTCTGATATAATTGAAAATGTTAAATGTCATGGTGGCCCTTGTAAGACAGTTCAAGATCTTAATAATCTCCTTAAAAAAGATTTCTCAAAGAAGCAGCTAATCGAAGCCTTAAAAGCCGAGATTCGCTTCCTTAAAATGTGTGGTACCAAAAAGATTAAATTTGGTACTACTGAATTTATGATTGACGCCTTAACATCAATACTTCCAAATGAATATGATATGAGTCCTTCTTCATCGGTTACTGAGCATGTGGAAAAGAGGCCAAGATTGTAAATATTGTACCGTAATTGTGATGATTTTTTATACTATTTTTATTATGTCATTTTATTTCCTTATATCCTTTTAAATGTGTTATAATATAGTACTTCTGTTACCATAAGGTAATGTATGGATGATTTCATTTGTCTGATGCCTTTTTGTAGTAAATCTTTGCGTTAACTGTTATCATCAGAACATGATGTCCAAAAGAAATTTTGTTATTTTGTCAAATGTTGTATTTTTTACTTCCTTTTTGTGGAGAATTCATAAAATTTCTCTTCTCTCTACCTATATTTGTGTAAAGATCTTGCTTTGATGTACATTTTAATGTGTGGATCTTTTGTGTAGCTTGATTTGTTGATTTTATATGAATTTTTAAAAAGTTGTTATTTTTCGCTTTTTTACCTCCCCTGGCGAATTTTGCAAATTTTGTCTGGGACTGGGAGCACTATTTCACTTCATAAAATTTCTTTTATTTATTATTTGATACCCCTGAAAAAAATTGAGCCTCTTGTCTGTGTATATGTTAGTATAATCAGTAAGTATGAGAAGTTTGTGATTGTAACTTTTGCAAATATCACGCCCCAAAATTGGCA
>JAXRKP010000144.1:162500-240000 GCA_037039925.1 Doris montereyensis
GCCGATAGTAAGGCAGGCTGACAAAGATATTTCATGAACTTGTTAAGGCATACCAAACAAAATAGGGCTATGTTACATGTTCCACGAAGCCGGGATGTGCAAGTAAGCGCTTTGAAGGATAGTGACGTTAAATAATACTGAGAGTGAACCATTTTAGGAATATACAAAGGAAAGAAATAAGAAATACATATATACTAAAAACATTTGTTTCTAAATGTAGAAAATATTTTATCACAAACCTTTATTGGCTAGCCGTCTTTTCCCTCCCCAACCACTAATAATCCCTCTCCCTCTCTTTCAATGTCGCGCATGTGCCGAGAAAGCGTCCTGAGCTCTGCGGCACAGCCAAGCATGCTTCCATGTTCCGATTTTGCAGTGTTTGTATGTACCCACTTCAAATAAGATACTTTTAAACGTGTGACATACCTATTTTCAATATTTGGCAACCCTTGTTTTAACTCATTCCGTACCGAGCCGATTTTTCCGGCTCGCGAAAATCGTCACGGCTGGACGTCGAGCCGGACAAATCGGCTCGATAAATCTACTTTCTTTTCCAATCCCCTTATCCATATTTTATTATAAATTGACCTATAACTACTTCGGGTCATAGACAGCGTCTTTTTTCACGAAATTTGATCAAGTTTTCTGACTTTTAGTGACGATTTTTGTTGAATTTCAAGCGCAATCTCTTTGTTTACTTCACGATGGATTCCACACCCTCGCAGCCACGCCCACGTAAACGTCTGTGCACTGAAAGGGCACTTCAAATGATAGAAATGGATGAGGATTTGCCCTCAATTCTATCAGATAGTGAGTCAGATGATGGTCAATCCAGTTGTGATGACTATCAGTATCATTCTTCATCTGCATCGAGTGATAGTGAGGAAGAGGTTCAAGAAATTAGACCCTCAACGTCTAGATCTACTGCACCATTGCAGAAAAGAAATGGTTCCTCTGCTGCTAGCACTGTAGATCTAGAGTTAGACAATACTGTCAATGGTGATAGTAGTGATACCCCAGCCCCAAGGATAGTAGATAGATCTGGTATTAGAGAGGCGGGTGAAAATTTGACATGGAAGGAGGTGACAACTGGGAACACGCAGATGAATTTTCGCTTCGTTCGTGCTCAATCTCATGGCGTCAACAAAGAACTGTGCACCGCAAATTCATCTGAATTAGATTGTTTATTTTCTCTGCTAACTCCTGATATTTTGGACAGTCTTCTCACCAACATCAACGCCTATGGCGAGAAACGGAAAATGCTAAACACTCCCCATCGTCAGCATTCAATTTATAATCGGATGGAGCCCGTTTCACGACCAGATTTGCTGACATTTTGCCATCCTGATTGCCATGGGTCTCGATCCAAGACCGAGTATAAAGGACTACTGGGCAACAAAGAGAAAACACAAATATACACCCTGGTATGGACAGATGATGACTCGGCAACGATTTGAAATGTTGTATCACACGATGCTCCATGCGGGTGGGAAGGATTCATTGCAGCAGAAGAAGATCGAGCCATTTCTGGAATCATTGATGGTTAGATTTCAAAATGCTTTCTACCCTGACAAAGAAATGTCCATTGATGAGATGATCATCGAGTATAAGGGACGGTGGCGACACAAGCAATTCAATGCGTCAAAGCCGTCCAAATATCACATCAAGACCTTCGGCCTCTGCGACAGTGCTACTGGGTATGTCTACAATGTGTTCACCTATTATGGTGCTAATACATCATATCACCCAGACATTGACCCAACATCTGCCCAAGCTGTCAAAGTTTTTGCAAAGCTACTGTCACCATTGGACAAGGGCCATCATGTTTTCGGTGATCGTTTCTATACGTCGGTGCCTTTGCTGGAATTTCTGTCCCACAACCGTCACCACTACACTGGAACCATCGATGTGCGACGGAAATATTTGCCTAAGCCATTAAAAACGCTCAAGCTGGAGCAAAACAAAATGACGTGGTACAGTGATGAAGGATGTAAGTACCTCGTTGTGGCTTTTCGTGACAAAAAGGCAACAAAATTTTGTTCGCTTGTCACGTCATGTGGTGAGGTCGCTACGACACCAGTGAGACGAAAAGAGGCCACATTGTTGACAAGCCCACACCAATTCAACAGTACAACCAAAATATGAATGGGTGTGATCGTGCTGACCAACAAGTCACCTACTACGGTGCTCATAAGCGCAAATCTTACAAGTGGTGGAAGAAAATTTTCTTCTGGCTCCTTGAACTGGCCCACATCAATGCCAGCATTCTTTTTGATCTGACACGACCACGAGATGAAAGCTACCATCGGCTGTCACTCAGTCAGTTCAAGGATAATCTCATTATCCAACTGACTGATGCGGCAGCTGCTGGTATGATAATTCCCAGCCGACCACCCCCAGTCAACAATGCGGAAAGGATTGCTCCGTCCTCCCATTTCATGGAGTCAGCTGATAAAGACCGCAACTGTAGAGTTTGCAGCAGACCTGAAAAGAGGAAAAGAACAACAAATGTGTGCTCGGTGTGTACAGGCAGACCACATCTGTGCAAGAAAGACTGTTTCAGGCTGTGGCACACCAGACTAAATCTGCAGTAATAGACGAGAAAGGAAGGAGGAGAGTGGATATCGGCTTTTCAGTTTGTTCGTTTTATTAGGCCGAGAGGGAGATTTAGGTTTTTGTGCATAACTTTCTTTTGGACCATAGTAAAATAAGCAAACTTTCACAAAACATTTTTAATTGGATTATGCACCTGTACACAAAATTTCATTGCCATAGAAGTAGAATTAGCTGAGATATAACTCAAGTAAGTGGAAAAAAATATATATAAATTGTTTCATTTTTATGTGATTTTTAATTTACCTCTCTTTTTCTTTTTTCCAATACCCCAAATCATCTCAAACACATTTTTATGTAATTCGCCGTTTCATTACCTTCAATTTCATATATAATTTGTCTATGGTGGAAGTCATGGAAAGGAGAGTGGATAGCGGCTTTTCAATTCGTTCATTTTATTCGGCCGAGAGGGACATTTAGGTTTTTGGGCATAACTTTCTTTTGGACAATAGTAAAACATTTCTAAATGGACTTTCACAAAACATTTCTATTGCCATAGAAGAAGGATTAGGTGAGATATAACTCAAGTAAGTGAAAACAAAATATATGTAAATTGCTCCATTTTTATGAGATTTATAGTTTACCTGTTATTTTCTTTTTCCAATACCCCAAATCATCTCAAACACATTTTTGTGTAATTCGCCATTTCATTACCTTCAATTTCATATATAATATGTGTATGTTGGAAGTCATGGAAAGCAAGAAGGATGAATGTTTGAGAGCAGGGTGGATAAAACAAAAAAATCTGTAAAATGGGCGTGTCCAGCCGTGACTCACAGGGAATCTAGGTCAAGTAGGGAATGAGTTAATAGTCAGAATTAATTTGACTTGTATAATATATATTTCAAGTTTAATGACCCGCACTTATACCTAACACTCTCACACAATGAGCAAGTCACAAATCTGTTGGTCAACTCGCTTGTTTGCGCTCAACATTTAAAAAAAAAGTTGTTGTCGACTAACCAAGGCTCTAGCTATAACTATATGACAGCTGCTCAGTAGAAGCAATTTGAAATATTATCCGTTGAGCATGGCTTACATGAAATTGTATGAAGGTCATATCATTCAGATTGTCTCTGTGCGGCTTTCAATGTAAAAATTGTAAGTCAAAAAAAACAAGAAATAACAATTGCCAGTCAAAATTGTTATTACTAGGTATAATGATATAAATGTAAAGATATGCATACCCTTCTTCTTCCAAGTATCAGCTCTAAACTCTTAAACAAGTTCTTAGAGAGTTTTATCATTATTTTGATCGTCATTTGCAATCTTTGTATGTCATTAATCCATTCTTAAGGATCTTGATCTGCCTGTCAAAAATGGTTTATAATTAAAGTCTTGATGAATTCAACTTTGATTATGAATTATAGGTATCTCAACCATGAATTCTCAGAGGATCAATTTGTTGCTCACCCAAGTATTATGGAGAAAGAATCAACACTGGAGGAACAATATCAGATGTATTTACAGCAAGACTGGTGTTTGGGTAAAGAAGAAGTTTTTTTCTTCATTTCACAACTACATGCATTTACAGACTAAAAACTAACAGTGAGGCAACGGGCATGTCGAAAGTGAAGGATAATGACATTAAATAATAATACTCAAATCCCATAAAAGAAGATCAACAAAAACAAAACAAATTAAGAAAACAAGACAAAAAGTCTTTGGGCACCACTAGAAGTTATGCTGACAGGTCAAATTATGACTCAGTACTATTAAATAGTAGCCATGACCAGAATATTTTACTGGCATACTTGATAAATGTGATGAATGAAATTCTTCCCTAACCTCGATGATATAAAGAAGTCCTGTTTTCACATATATTTTTCTTTATTTTCATTGACCCTGGAATGAGATAGAAATGTAGAAAGTTGTAACAGACGAACAACACAGAATACTGATTTTTCCATATAATTCAGGTTTTTAATCCAGTTGTAGATGACGGAATATAGGTTTCAAATATTTGGTTTTTGGTTTTGTTTGCTTTTTCTTTGAAAATTCATTCATTTGAAAATGCCTTCATATTTACTTTGCTTCTTTGTTATATTTCAAATTATTTGGAAAGTGATTTGTAAGTGTAAGTTGTTTTGAAAAAATAGCTTGATTTTTCATTTTGATTCCCTGGCAAACAATATCCCATGAATTACATTAAATGATGTTGAAGTCATGGAGGAACAAAGACAAGATAAATAGAAAAGAATAGATGTAAAAAAGATCTGTGAGCACAAATATCATTGAACCCCCGACCTCCACATCAGCATCCTCGTCTCGCCTTGAAAGAGAGCGCACAAAAGGATAAAGATGGAATCATAGTCCGTATTCAAGCACAAGTGCAGGCTCACAGACTCCATCATTTATCTCCCAGCAGGCCATTTAATTCAAAGTCCTTCTTAACACCTTGTGGAGCATACAATACAGTAGCCTGTTAGGCACTTTGTACTAACACTCTGCCTCTAGCTGGGTACTCATTCACATTTATGTCAAGTGAGGAAAGCAGAGCAAAATGCCTTTCCTAAGAGTACAACGTTGTGAAATAAAGCTGTGGGGTTTGAACTGATGTCGTCTTGATTACAAGCTACAACGCCTCTGGATACCAACCAAGCTAATGACACTCCGTAGGTGTGTTGGTGTTGAACTCTCTTGTCATGGCAAGGCAGTGGGTGCTGACGCAGAGATCACAGGTTTGACTCTAATGGTGCTCAGAGATTTTTCTACTGCCTTTACCTTTGTATGTATCTCGTCTTGTTCCTACAGGGCTTCAATATTATTTCATATTTTTATTATTCACTTTTGACAAGCCCCTTGTCTCACTGTTTATCTATCACTGCCTCTAAAAACGAAGATGAAATTTTCTTATTTTGATTATAAGTCATTTTGAATATGTGCCCCAATCTTATGGAACAACACCAGTTTCAAAACCAAGGCCAGCTCTTCATATAAAAGTTTTATACATACACATTCTTAAAATTGAATTATTTACACATGCTTTCCAAAAGTAAACTATTCCTTGTATCTCTATCACACACACACACACACACACACACATATATATATATATATATATATATATATATGTATATATAAACTGAATTTCACTATTTGTAAAATTGTAATTGTAACATTATACTGTGTAAAAGTTTATTGTCATTCCCTATGGGTGGAAACATGCACTATATAAATTGAATTATTATTATTATCATTATAATTATTATCATCATTATTATTGTTATTATCATATTAGGGTTCGAATTATGGTGATGTTGCTAGGTTCGATGTTGTGTTCCTTGGGAATGATGCTTATCATGCATTTCCCCCCTAGACCTGGGTGCAAATGGGGAGACAAGTTTAGCTGGAAAGTGAAGTCTGTCGTAGGGAGGCCAAGCAATATCATATTATATCTCCTCTTTATGCTATAGAAACTGGGATGCTTTTCTGGTTCTGGGGTGTGACTTGCTGAGTGGTGTTAGGCTGCCGGATCATGAAATCCCGGGTTTGAATCCTAGCAAAGCTAGGTCCGACATTGTGTTCCTCGGGAAAGACACTTGAATATACGTCCTGTCCACGAGGTGATTATTATCACCTGTTTTGCTCACACTATAAAAACTGGGATACGCTCCCATCTCTATGGGCCAAAATGAAGGGATTTTATAGATATATTAAAAGTAATACTGCTCTACATATAGATACGTGACAATTGTGATGTCATTTGTACACAGAGTGCCAAGTTATCCCGCAGCATTAGATTGGCCATCGAAGATCATTGGAAACCTGTCGTAGAGGAACATGATCGGCTTCAGGCAGAAGCGTCACATTCAGAGGGGCATGTGAGTAAATATTCTTACAGCAAGTTCAAAGGTTACACTGTTTTTTGCTAATTATATATATAACCCAAAAGTCAATGGATCTTCTTCTTCGTAATTGGGTATGGTGACCATGACGGAAGGGATGGTTTGGGTCGGGGGAAAAGAAAGACAAGGGGTTTGGAATGGGGTTGGGGGGTTTTGTGGGGGGGGGGGGGTAGTTTGAGTTGGTAAAAATACGGGGATGGAGGGGGTTGAAATGGGATTTTCTTTGGGGGAGGGGGTGGGGAGATAGTTTTGCTTGAATAAGGCAGTGTGGTAGGTGGGTGGGAATGTTGGGGAATGGGGATGTTTTGGACATTTGAAAAAGTAAGAGGAAGCGCGTTGCAATAGAAACTGTTTTGGTTTAAGTTATTTTGTTTACATTTTTGTTTGTTTTTTCGGTATCATCAGGGGAAAGAAAAGTTCTATGCTTTGTCCATGTTTCCGTATCCAAGCGGCAATCTTCACTTGGGCCACGTTAGGGTGTACACTCTAAGCGATGTGATGGCCAGATACCAGAGGGCATGTGGCAAACAGGTAATTAAAAAAATTTTTTAAAGTTATTTTTGCCTGGCACTCATTTATTTCCTCCTTTTAGTTTTGTGTGTGAAGAAACGAACAGTTTAAGTTGGGAGTAAATTTGAATCTTGGTGTTAAATGGTAATTGATTTCTTTTCTTTTTTTTAACAATAGACCAGTGGTTCTTAACCTTTTTGAAGGTACTGAGCAGGTTTCATATGGGCATTCACTGAACCCTGGTGAATGTAACTGAGACACACACACACACAGACAGTCGCAATGTGTGTTTGTCTTGACCTCCTTCAAACTCCTGAGACTCACTCACGGATTCAATTTAACCCAGGCTGTGTCGTAATCAAATGCGGATGATGAAGAAGACAGAGGCATAATTGGAGAAATGTAAAGAATAGTATGATAAATCACCCATCGTTCCTTGGGTAGGGGCATAGTTCGCGTGCAGTAACCCGTCAGAGCTGTCTATCTTGCAGCGCGTTTGTTACCAGTTGTTGCTAGCAATACCCAAAATTTCTCATCTCTGTCTCAATCTCTCGTCTCCACGTGCTTTTAGGTCGACCCGGCCACTCTTTATTTTAGCCTGTGGGTTCCAAAGCATAGCTCTTAACACCAACAAGAAAAAGACCGAAATGATGCGAATAAAAGCTATTTGCAAAAATCTTACCGTGATCAATGGTAAACCAAAAACAATCAGCAAGGCAAGGGGCATGTTGAAAGTGGAAATTAGTAGCATGAACTAATGTTAAAGCCCCATAGGACCAGAGACAAGACAAATACAAAGGAATAGATAGTAAAAATTCTTTAGGCACCAATAGAATTTGTACTCTGACTCTGATCATCACTCCATCATTCCACCACATTTCAGGTGATACACACCTGCCTATACTTTGTTTATTGCTCCATCATTCCACCACATTTCAGGTGATACACACCTGCCTATACTTTGTTTATTGCTCCATCATTCCACCACATTTCAGGTGATACATACCTGCCTATACTTTGTTTATTGCTCCATCATTCCACCACATTTCAGGTGATACATACCTGCCTATACTTTGTTTATTGCTCCATCATTCCACCACATTTCAGGTGATACACACCTGCCTATACTTTGTTTATTGCTCCATCATTCCACCACATTTTGATTATTTCACACCTGCCTATACTTTGTTTATTGCTCCATCATTCACATTTCAGATACTGATACTCCATCATTCCACCACATTTCAGGTGATACACACCTGCCTATACTTTGTTTATTGCTCCATCATTCCACCACATTTCAGGTGATACACACCTGCCTATACTTTGTTTATTGCTCCATCATTCCACCACATTTCAGGTGATACTGATACACACCTGTCTGTGCTGTGTTCATTTACTCCACGTTCCAAGGCGTTTCAGGTGATATACACCTGTCTATACTGTGTTCACTACTCCGTCATACCACTGCATTTCAGGTGATACATACCTGTCTTTACTGTGTTCATTACTCCATCATATCAGCACATTTCAGGTGATACACACCTGTCTGTACTGTGTTCATTACTCCATCATTCCACCACATTTGCAGGTGATACATCCAATGGGCTGGGATGCTTTTGGCCTGCCTGCTGAGAATGCGGCAATAGAGAGGGCATCCAACCAAAGGAATGGACCTACAGGTATGCTATCAAACTCAATGCTTTTCCAATATCAAACTCAATGCTTTTCCAATATCAAACTCAATGCTTTTCCAATATCAAACTCAATGCTTTTCCAATATCAAACTCAATGCTTTTCCAACAAGGTTTTATACAGTCGAACTATTTTTTCCACTTAAAAGTTGGAAAGGTTGGAACGGCCTGAAATTTATGTCTATGTTAAATGTAAAGATGGATGTATAGTCTGTATCCCCATGCAAGGGCAGGCTCACCGACTGTACATCATTTATCCCCCAGCAAGCCATTTCATGAAAAGTCCTTCTCAACTACTGGGGGAGCATACAGTACACAAGTATGTTAGGCTTTTCGCACTAACAATCTGACAATATCTTTCTCTATCTATAGCAGGGTACTCATTCACACTTGTGTCAAGTGAGGAAAGTAGAGGGAAGTACCTTTCCTAAGAGTGAAAGAAATCTACCTGTGTCAGCCCTGGGGCTTAAACCAGTTCACAACACTATGGTTCGGCTACAATGCCTCAGGGTAGGGTAGAAGAAAAGCAAAGGTAAAATATGGGGCTGTGACCATTGAAATGTCATTAATCCGAAGAAAATCATTAAAATAGTTTTTGATTTCATTCTATTTCAATGATGTCGATTCGGAAAGTGTTCCATGATGATATGGATTAATGCTTTTATTTTGAGCTTATCCGTATCGAGCTTCTAGTTTTTACATAGAAATATACACTTTTCCCTATTCCGGGGTTGGAGGGGTTGTTTCATGATATCTGAAGTAGCATTTTGTTCCACTGAGGTAGAAAATTTGAAGTTGACTCTTTGCTGTACACCCTGAACTGCTCGTAAACAAGTTGTGTCACACTATATTTGAAATGAGGTCGACCGTGTAATCATGATAGGCTTTAAAACAATACCTCCATGAATTCTACAACAAGAAAATTGTTCAACTATGCTTTTTGACACTCACAAATGCATTAAATGAAGAATGTAATAACATTCCACAAAGACGAATCCAGTGTCTAATTGCAAGTATATGACAGGAGATGTCTTCCCTGTATCCAGTGAAAATTTTGAAAACGGGTTGAATACAATTAAACAAATTTTTCTCAACTTTGGCAAGACATACAGCAATGAAATTTCATGCACATATAGAAAAATGAATAAAATATCATTACGTAATGTTTTTTTTTTATTGATCTTTGTTTGCAATTTACGAAAATAGAAATGTTTACTTTCTTTTGTTCGTGAGTATATATATATATATTTATATATATACATGTATATACACTCGCTGAATATCTATCTATATATATCTGTAAATCTCAAACTTTGACTGCTCTCACCTCAGGAACAACTGCACCCACAACCTCCATATTTCGCATCTATATTTGAAATAACCTGCTTTAGGTTCTTAGCGAATAAACTCTTGGGTAAAATCAGTATTTTAATTGATTGGAAAAAGATTGTTTTGCATGCAATCTGCAATCCACGAATTTTTGTATTGTTATTATTACTCATTCCTTCACTTCCGGTCATTAGATATGCATTGAAAAGCCTGCCTAACCTAAGTATCGAATATACCAGTACTTGATATCACCCTATTGAGTAGCTCATTATTGAAAAGAATGAATGTGATAAAAGAGTAATCATAATCGTCATTGTCTACGGGCATGCTTGTATATATGTAAAGCCGAATGTCTCTAATTTTGACCACTTGTAACTGAGGAACCACTGCACCCACAACCTCCATATTTCGTATGTAGATTTAAAATCACCTGCCTTAGGTTTTAATCAAATAAACTCTTTGATCAATTCAACATATTAAGTGATTGGGAAAAGATTGTTTTACCTGCAATCTACTACACTTTTTATTGTTATTGTTACTCATTCCTTCATTTCCGGTCAGTACATCTGCAATGAAAAGCCAGCCTAACCTAAGTATCTAATACTGTTCCGATACTTGATATCACCCTGCACTCGGTAACCTATTGAGAAGTTCATCATTGGAAAAAACCTTGTACATCTCAAACTTTGACCGCTCTAATCCCAGGAACCACTTCACCCACAACCTTCATATTTTTAGCGTGTAGATTTCAAGTAGCCTGCTTTAGGGTTCTTAGCGAATAAACTCTTGGGTCAAATTAGTATTTTAATTGATTGGAAAAGGATTGTTTTGCCTGCGATCTACAAAACTTTTTATTGTTACTTTTACTCATTCTTCATTTCCGGTCATTAGATCTGCAATGAAAAAACTCTCCTAACTTAAGCATGGAATACTGTTCCGGTACTTGACATCACCTTGCACTTGGTAACCTATTGAGTAGTTCATCGTTGACAAAAAAAAGTGGTAAAAGAGTAATCATAATCATCATTGTCTATGAGCATGCCTGTATATATATATATATATATATATATATATATATGTATATATAAATAACACATGCTACAAGTTACAACTTTGTTTGCCTTTTCAGCAATATTAAAAAGACGAAGATGGAGCTGAAGAATCTCGGCTTTTCCTTTGACTGGAACAGGGTGAGTTGTTGGGGTCTTTTGTCTGTTTGTTGGTATTTTTAGATCAAGTTAAGTGCCGTTTGTGAAATCCAGCGTTGTTACGTATTGAAAATATTTTGTGTAAAGGGGAGCAAAGACAATGTCAAAAGTGGATGTAGACATAGAATTAAGGTATTTATTGCTCACTTGGGTTGACACTTGATCACGAGAAACACCCTGAGATCACCGCGTATGGTGGAAAGGGAGGTAAATTCCAATAAAACGAATAAACGGCTTTCAATTAAAGTTGACGTAGAGTATTGCAGCTCTCATTTATTTAGAAATGTATAAAGTACCATGAAAAATAATCACGTTTTCACCTACCAGTGAGGGTGGTTGGCAGGTGATACTGGTAGATCCCGCCTCTTTCCTTTCACCCTTTCACTTGTCTTTCATCTTATGTTTCCTCTTAATTCGCCCTGAAATCAAACATATGGTGGATAGGGTAGGAAACAAACAAAAATCATCTACAAGTTTCTTGTGTGTTCTTCCATTTTTCTTATTTAATAACATTTATTTGATTACACTTATTAGCTTAACCTTTTGGATTACATATACTAGATCACATTTATTGGATTACACTTATTAGATTAAAAATCTTGGATTACATGTATTAGATCACATTTATTGAATTGCATTTATTAGATTACACATATTGGATTACATGTATTAGATTACATTTATTGGATTACATTTATTAGATTAGACATATTAGATTACATTTATTGGATTGCACTTATTAGATTACCCATTTGGATTACATATATTAGATCACATTCATTGTATTACACTTATTAGATTAGACATATTAGATTACATTTATTGGATTGCACTTATTAGATTACTGTTAGATGACATTATTTGGATTTCACTTATTGTATTATAAGATCACACTTATTGAATTATACTTATCAGATTACACTTATTAGATTACACATATTGGTTTCTTCTTATCAGGTAACACTATCCTTTATCAATATAGATTACACATATTGGTTTCTTCTTATCAGGTAACACTATCCTTTTATCAATATCAAGATTACACATATTGGTTTCTTCTTATATCATCAACACTATCCTTTATCAATATAGATTACACATATTGGTTTCTTCTTATCAGGTAACACTATCCTATATCAATATAGATTACACATATTGGTTTCTTCTTATCAGGTAACACTATCCTATATCAATATAGATTACACATATTGGTTTCTTCTTATCAGGTAACACTATCCTATATCAATATAGATTACACATATTGGTTTCTTCTTATCAGGTAACACTATCCTTTATCAAATATAGATTACACATATTGGTTTCTTCTTATCAGGTAACACTATCCTATATCAAATATAGATTACACATATTGGTTTCTTCTTATCAGGTAACACTATCCTATATCAAATATAGATTACACATATTGGTTTCTTCTTATCAGGTAACACTATCCTATATCAAATATAGATTACACATATTGGTTTCTTCTTATCAGGTAACACTATCCTTTATCAAATATAGATTACACATATTGGTTTCTTCTTATCAGGTAACACTATCCTATATCAAATATAGATTACACATATTGGTTTCTTCTTATCAGGTAACACTATCCTATATCAAATATAGATTACACATATTGGTTTCTTCTTATCAGGTAACACTATCCTATATCAGATTAGACACATATTGGTGTCTTCTTATCAGGTAACACTATCCTATATCAAATATAGATTACACATATTGGTTTCTTCTTATCAGGTAACACTATCCTATATCAAATATAGTTTACACAGGTAACACTATTGGTAGATTCATATTGGTTTCTTATCAGGTAACACTATCCTATATCAAATATAGATTACACATATTGGTTTCTTCTGATCAATATAGATTACACATATTGGTTTCTTCTTATCAGGTAACACTATCCTTTATCAATAATTGCAGGAATTTGCCACCTGTGATCCCTCCTATTACAGATGGACTCAAGTATATCTTTCTGAAAATGTTCAAAAAAGGCCTAGTATTCCAGAAGAAGGTAATTACAATATCAGATAGGATTTTCACAATGTGATTTCTAATAGAAAGGAATTATCCGTAGAACAAAAAGATGTCTTCTATTCTACACCAAACATAGCTTCTTTTATCAATATTGATCAATGTTGTAACGGTTCTTTGATGAGGAATGACTTATAAGATCTATTGCATGAAGGAATACTTATAAAAGCTACTGCATGCGAGAAGACTTAGAATTGAGGTGTTTTAAGGGAGTCAGTAGTCCAGAGACAAGGTGTCGGCCTCACAACCAAAAGGTAGTGGGTTCGAGCCACGCCGACAGTTGAAAAAAAATGTTCTCGAGTTTTTTCGAGCAAAATTTACCCCCCCTCCCTGGTCGTGGTAGGTGGATCAACTCCTAGTCCTATACGGAGACGGACGGTGAAAAGGAGGCCCTGTGTGCAGATCACAACACTCTGTCCAACACTAAAGATCCTTGGCTGTTTACAGGGCAGTCTGGGCAAAATTTAAAAAAAAAAACAAAACCTCCGAGATCACCTTAGTTGTGGATGTGAGTAAATCAAATCAAATCAAATGAGTCATTTTATCAAACTGTAAAAGTCAATGTGTCTGCTCTTTTGTTATAGGAGAGATAAAAAAAGAAATTTCTTTTCCATTCACTTTCAGGGCCTGGTTAACTGGGACCCTGTGGACATGACTGTTCTGGCTGATGAGCAGATAGACGACAACGGCTGCTCTTGGCGTTCAGGAGTTATAACAGAGAAAAATACCTGAAACAGTGGTACCTAAGGAATACTGTGTTTCGGAGGTATGTCTTTCAAAACTATGGCAGTCAGGAACTTAAAGTATCTGAAATAGTGTTAGGGTGCTTTTACGCCCAAATTTTGACTCTTTTACCTACCCTCGTCTACAAATATTGTGTAACAAAAAAATATACATCATAAGGACATTTTCCTGCCATAAACTTGTAGATAAATGATCATTCTACCCGAATATATAAAGTACAGAAAATCAACATTTTGGTCCCAAACTCGCTAATCCGGTGTCCCCAATACCTCCATTTTCTTTTCAAATGATTGTTTCAGAAAGTCCATGTCTCTGTGCTATAAGCGAAATTTGAGAAAACATAACAACCTAGGACCCTTAATCCAAGAGACAAACTGAGTTGTTTTGAGGCGAAAAGCTTAGACGTCATGCTGAATTTATTTTGGGCAATACTAGTAACATTATTACAACTTTTGGTTTGTTTCGGGGAGGGTGTTTTTCAGGGTTTTTTTATTATCTTATGCACAGCATTTTTTCTCTCAATCATCACAGTCCCTTCTAGATGGCTTGAATGAAGTTGACCCAGCGTTGTGGCGTGACATCATTCTTTTGCAGAAGAACTGGATTTCAGAGTGCAAAGGTCAACGCATTGAATTAACTGTTGAAATGGTTTGTCTTCCTCTTCTTTTCCAATATTTACCTGTCCACTTGTGTTACTGTATTAGTAGTAGTAGTAGTCGTTGAAGATTGGTCTTATGTGGCAACCCCCAGCCTTGTTTTTCAGATCTTCACAGGCTTTGAGGCCCAAACCATTCTTAGATATTTCCTTCTATCCTGTACACCATACTTACCATGTACTGGGTTTGAATCCTGCCAATACTAGGTCCTACTTTGCCTTCCTTGAGAGAGGCACTTACAACACACATTTTTGGCCACTCAACTCAGATGCAAATGGGTACCAGCACCAGCTGGTGTGAAAAACCTGCAACAGATTAGCATCCCATCAGGAAGCGATGCACTATCACCTGTTCCATTTCACACCATAGAAACTGGAATAAACTCCGGCGCTATGGTCCATAATAGCCTTGAATGGATTTTCAAAATTTTTAAAGAATTTTATTTACTTTTAACAACTTTAAATTGAAACAACTCTTGTAGTTACAAGCCTTATACAAATCTATTACTCGAGGCAAAACGTGTTGCTAGTAGGTGCTTTGTAGTAATACTCTGACAAGATCTTTCTCTTGCTATAGCCGGGTACTCATTCACACCTTAGTCAAACGAGGAATACAGAGTAATGTACCTCTCCCTATGAGTACAATGCAGTGAGCAGTGAGATGGGAAAAAAACCTATGCTTGCCATGGTTTCAAACCAGGAGCGTCACGATTACAAAGTCACAACACAACCCCGATCTTGCCACAAGGTATTGGTTTTGTCATTCACAGGAAAACGGCACACAAGAGGAGCCGCTTTTCATCTATACTGAAAACTTGGATTTGATTTATGGTGTGTCGCACATAGCCATCGCCCGTCGCATCACCTCTGTGTGGACTACGGAATCTTCGAGGAAGGTCCTGCCGGCTAAATTCTTTCTTTGGTTTTCTTTGAAAGATGTGTGTGTATGTGTGTATGTGATCAAAAGGCACCACTGAATTAAGAAATAGCGCATAGAGACCTATATAATTCTAGAATCTAGATCTAATAATAATGAAAATTATTATATTATAACAATGATATACTTATGTCAGAGTGATAATTTGAGGATACAGATCTCTGATCAGAGATTCTCTTCACAATGTCTACCCTCCTTTCCTACTAGTTTGTGTGTGTGCATGTGTGGAAACTGTGTTGAAAGATGCGTGTATGTGCGTGCGCATATTTGAAACTGTGTTGAAAGATGTGTGTATGTGTGTACGCATATGTGGAAACTGTGTTGAAAGATGTGTGTATGTGTATGTGCATGTGTGGAAACTGTGTTGAAAGATGTGTGTATGTGTGCGCATATGTGGAAACTGTGTTGAAAGATGTGTGTATGTGTGTGTGCATGTGTGGAAACTGTGTTGAAAGATGTGTGTATGTGTGTGCGCATATGTGGAAACTGTGTTGAAAGATGTGTGTATGTGTGTGCGCATATGTGGAAACTGTGTTGAAAGATGTGTGTATGTGTGTGTGTGCATGTGTGGAAACTGTGTTGAAAGATGTGTGTATGTGTGTGTGCATATGTGGAAACTGTGTTGAAAGATGTGTGTATGTGTGTGTGCATATGTGGAAACTGTGTTGAAAGATGTGTGTATGTGTGTGTGCATGTGTGGAAACTGTGTTGAAAGATGTGTGTATGTGTGCGTGCATATGTGGAAACTGTGTTGAAAGAGATGTGTGTATGTGTGTGTGCTGTGTTGGAAACTGTGTTGAAAGATGTGTGAATGTGTGTGTGCATGTGTGGAAACTGTGTTGAAAGATATGTGCGTGCATATGTGGAAACTGTGTTGAAAGATATGTGTGTGCATGTGTGGAAACTGTGTTGAAAGATGTGTGTATGTGTGCGCATATGTGGAAACTGTGTTGAAAGATATGTGTGTGCATGTGTGGCAACTGTGTTGAAAGATATGTGTGTGCATGTGTGGAAACTGTGTTGAAAGATATGTGTGTGCATGTGTGGAAACTGTGTTGAAAGATATGTGTGTGCATGTGTGGAAACTGTGTTGAAAGATATGTGTGTGCATGTGTGGAAACTGTGTTGAAAGATATGTGTGTGCATGTGTAGAAACTGTGTTGAAAGATATGTGTGTGCATGTGTGGAAATTGTGTTGAAAGATATGTGTGTGCATGTGTGGAAACTGTATGAAAGATGCCATGTGTGTGTGTGTGTGACAACGATGTTGAAAGATGTTTGTATGTGTGGAAACTGTACTGAAAGATGTATGTGTGTACATTTGTTGAAACTGTACTGAAAAAATGTGTGTGTAAGCATGTGTGGAAACTATATTGAAAGGGTAGTGTGTGTGTGTGTGTGTGTGCATGCATAACAACTGTCTTGAAAGATGTGTGTGTGTGTGTGCATGTGTGGCAATTGACGTGTTGAAAGATGTGTGTGTATGTGTGGAGACTGTATTGAAAGATTAGTGTACGTGTGTGAAGACTGTTGGAAGATGTGTGTGTGTGTCCATGTGTGGAGACTGTATTGAAAGATTGAGCATGTGTGTGTGTGAAGACTGTTGGAAGATGTGTGTGTGTGTGTGTGTGTGCATGTGTGGAGACTGTATTGAAAGATGACTGTGTGTGTGTGTGTGTGCATGTGTGGAGACTGTATTGAAAGATGTGTGTGTGTGTGTGTGTGTGCATGTGTGGAGACTGTATTGAAAGATGTATGTGCATGTGTGGAAAGTGTATCCGAAAGATGTGTGCATGTGTGGAAAGTGTATTGAAAGATGTGTGTGCATGTGTGGAAAGTGTATTGAAAGATGTGTGTGTGTGTGCACATGTGTGAATACTGTATTGCAATATGTATGTGCATACTATATTGAAAGATGTGTGTGCATGTGTGAAAGTGTATTGAAAGATATGTGTGCATGTGGAAACTATATTGAAAGATGTATGTGCATGTGTGGAAACTGTATTGAAAGATGTATGTGCATGTGTAGAAACTATATTGAAAGATGTATGTGCATGTGGAAACTATATTGAAAGATGTATGTGCATGTGTAGAGACTATATTGAAAGATGTATGTGCATGTGTGGAAACTGTATTGAAAGATGTATGTGCATGTGTAGAGACTATATTGAAAGATGTATGTGCATGTGTAGAGACTATATTGAAAGATGTATGTGCATGTGTAGAGACTATATTGAAAGATGTATGTGCATGTGTAGAGACTATATTGAAAGATGTATGTGCATGTGTAGAGACTATATTGAAAGATGTATGTGCATGTGTAGAGACTATATTGAAAGATGTATGTGCATGTGTAGAGACTATATTGAAAGATGTATGTGCATGTGTAGAGACTATATTGAAAGATGTATGTGCATGTGTAGAGACTATATTGAAAGATGTATGTGCATGTGTAGAGACTATATTGAAAAGATGTATGTGCATGTGTAGAGACTATATTGAAAGATGTATGTGCATGTGTAGAGACTATATTGAAAGATGCATGTGCATGTGTAGAGACTGTATTGAAAGATGTATGTTCATGTGAGGAGACTATTGAAATATGTGTGTGCATGTATGAAGACTGTATTGAAAGATGTGTGTATGTGTGTGTGGAGACTGTTGAAAGATGTGTGCGTGTATGCATGTGTGGAGACTGTATTGAAAGATGTGTGTGCAAGAGTGGAGACTATTGAAAGATGTGTTTTTGTGTGTGCATGTGTGGAGACCGTTTTGCAAGATGTGTGTGCATGTGGAGAATGTATTGAAAAGATGTATGTGTGTGGGTGTGCGTGTGTAGAAACTATATTGACAGAAGTGTGTGCGTGTACATGTGTGTGGAGACTATTGACAGATGTGTGTGCATGTGTGGAGACTGTATTGACCGATGTGTGTGTGTGTGTGTGTGGAGACCATCGAAAGATGTGTGTGTAGGTGTATGTGTGGAGACTGTATTGAAAGATGAGTGTAATGTAGAGACTCTGTTTAAGGATGTATGCATTTGGGGAGACAAAGATATGTGTGTGTGTGTGTGTGTGTGTATGTGTGTGTGTGTGTGAAGACTGTATTGAAGGATGTGTGTGGTGTGGAGACTGTCTTTAAGATGTGGGCATGTGTGAATATGTGTGCATGTATAGAAACTGTGGTTGAAAGAGGTGTTTGGAGTTTGTTGAAAGATGTGTGTGTGTGTTTATGTGTAGAAATCATATTGAAAGATACGTGTGTGTGTGTGGAGACTGTATAGAAGGATTGAAGGAAAGAATGAGGACCTACCAGCACCGCCCTGGCACCAACCGCCCACTTTATTGTTCATTTTGTTCATGTCAACCTTCTTCCTATACTTCTTTCGAATGTGTTATGTGCTGGTCTGAAAGGTTGGCAGGAGTTGCTGGTAGGTCCTACTTCTTCCCTTTCCCTCTTGCACGTGTCTTTCATCTCGCTACTTCTTCTGAATTCACCCTGAGATCAATGCATATTGTAGACAGGGTAAATTAATATGCAACAGAAAAAAAAAAAAAAAGTTTTATGTGGTGTATGATGAGTTGAACTGTGTGGCAAAATTTTGTTTTTAATCTGCAGGGAATGTACTTCCTTGTTATGGCATCCACCCTTTACTGGAGAGAGATTGAAGATGATAGTAACTGAGGAAGACAAAATCTTCAGCCAGAGAGACGTTATGCTTGGTATGGTATATATATATCGATGGTATCAGGCACAAGCCGGCCAAGTCTGAAATTTCCGATTTTAAGAAAGATAGTTATTCATCTTAATAGGAACTAAAGCTACACTGTGTAAAAACAACAGAAGACATTATCGGATAGAAATGCTTCAAAACTACGTTTTTACCAAACTTGGCCAAGTTCAAGCTTTCGTTTTTTCATATCGGCACAAAGCAGCCAAGTCAATTTTCAACTGAATGGGTCGGTCAAGGTACAAATGGCTGAGTGCTTCAATTTCTTATGTCTCAAAATGGTCAAGTCCAAGAAGTTGTGATAACTTAATTTCAAGTAAAATAAATGATTAGCCTATTGGCATCTCATGTGTACAAAATTCTGCATATTCGGATAGAACGATCGTTTATCTACAAGTTTATGGCAGAAAAATGTCCATATGACGTTTTTTGTGGTTTTATTTTGCAAAATATTTTTTGCAAGCGAGGGTGAGTAAAAAACAATCAAAATTTTGACAAAAATTACCATAACACTGACTGAGAAGATGGCAGTAAAAACCCGTCTATTGGTGGCTAATCGCCAAATGTGGCAACACCAAGATCACCTGGCTTCTGCTAACACCGCTCGTTGCTTCGGCCCATCGCTGTGTGACGTAAAAGTGTTGCGTGTCAGTGTGTATGTAAACATGCGCACTAGCATAGGAATAAAGAAGAAAAAAAACAAAAACGGGTCATTTGAGTCTGTTTGCACAACAGTGCACATTTAAACCTAGATTTATAATCCTTTTTACATTAGTAACAATGCCAGAGAGTGTCGAAAGAGTAAAAGGGCTGCTACAGCAAGGAAACCTGTCTCAAGCATTTGTTTTGTGTTATTTTCTTTTGATTTTTTTATTTGCATTTTTATTGAAATGTAGTTTTTTCACTCTAAAATTCTATTTTTCTCCACCATTTACCAAACCATTTCCATTATATTTGGCATCCAGGTTCCTCTTGTCAATGTTAATAGAAGGACGTCAGGTGTTTTTGATATCTTGTAAACTTTTGAGAAATTGTTTTTGTAATAAAAATGTCGTTTAAGGGGGCGTCCGGGTGAGCTGTAACAGCGTTTTAGTAGAGTCTTGGGCTCATAATACCCATTTTCCAAATCCACTCTAGAATGCTACTTCAACATCTTTAGAATCGAGTACATCAGTTGATTTTTTTATATAAAGCCTGAAAAGGTACTTATTCTATGGCCAATTTTAATATGGCTGTATCATTCTGAAGAAAGTTGAATTTTCAAACCCGTTTTTCTCAAAAGATGTGATTTCTAGCATACAACGTTTTTAAAATCTTAAAATCTCAGAAAGTATTCATGCCAGAGTGTTGAAATTTGGTACACAGCTAGACTAGTATTTGTTATTGGGAACTAGAGATTTTCACTGGTTTATTTTGATTTTCATATCTTTTGTGCACCTTTAAAATCAAAATATTACAAAATTTATCAATAGTTATTTTTTAATAAAATACTGATTTTTTTAAGCACATTTAAAAACAGCTGAGATAAATTAAATATGTCTTACTCCTTATTTAAGGGTTTAAAGAATATGTCTGAAAAAGAATTTCATTGCTAGCCCATATACTTTTTGAGATTTTAAGATTTTAAATTTCGGCATCAAAATTCAACATGGCCGCCGTTACCATGGCAACCGAATAATTTTTCCCAAATTTTTTACATTTACATAGTAACTTAGATGCAAGCAACACATTGGCAGGAAAAAATTAGCCAAAAATGCATTAGGGGAAAAAAGTGAAAATTCAGTAGGAGTAAAAGAATTGATAACAATAATTTAAAAAATTTTAATAAAAAACTGACATCGCTCTTTAGATATTGAATGGAACAGACAATCAGCACAGGTTTTGAGTGATTTTATTCATAACTAAGGGAGGAGATAAACTTTGAAAACTGGCTCAAAATCCAAGATGGCGGCCGTTTCTATGGCAACCAAGGACGCTACAAACTTTTCAATGATATAGGATGACTGTATTTTGACAGTTACTCATGTACATACTAATAGCAAAAACCCAAACTCAAAAGAGAGATAATTCTAAGGATTAAACAGAAATCACGCTTCCTGAAAAGGGTGAAAATGATAAGATGAAAAATACATCACGTTTACAGCCGTTTGGAACTTGGAATACCAAAACCAACTGCCAAAATCCATGTTTTTTTTTTACATTTTTCTCCAAATGATATAATTGTGACTTAGGCACACTATTGAAATGACCCCTTCGAATTTCAAGAGAATTAGTCAGTTTTTTTGTCTCTCCTATAACATGTTTTTTTCGACTCGGCTGGTTTGTGCCCAACACCATCAATATGTAATGTAATATTAAAATTTAAATTACAAACGTAGATTACACCAAGACAGAAGAGGTTTCATGGTATTGGTAGCCTATAGTGGTCAAACCTCCGGACTTGGTATCATAACGTCCTGAGTTCGAATCCTGAAAATGTTAAGTAAAGTGGTGAAGTTTCTCAAGGCCATTATGGCCCATAGAGCCTGAGTCTATCTTGTTTTCTCTGGCATGAAGCGGAACACCTGAGCAGGAAGCTAGTCTGGCGTAGGGTTTTGACTCCAAGCTAGTGCTTGTACCCATTTGCACCTGGGTCGAGTGGGGGAAATACGTGTCGAGTTTTTTTTTCCCAAGGAAGAGCACAACGCCAGATTTAGAAGCTTCCTAGATGAGCAGGTGGATTGGGAGGAATCACCGAATATTACTCCCCTCGACTTTTTCTTTTGGGGGTATATCAACGACTGTTTTCACCATCCCAGTCAAAGACCTAAGCGATCTGAAAATCAACATCCGAAAAGCAGTAGCCTATGTGACACTCCAAATGTTAGAAAACACATGGCAGGAATTAAAACAGTGTTTGGTCATGCTGGCAGAAAATGGCAGGGTATCATGTAGAAGTCATTTGCAGGACATTGATGAAATACGTGTCAGTAAAATTGATAATAAATTTCTGACAATGTTAAAACTTCAGTTCTTTATCAGGTAATGATTTAGCGACACCCTATATATTGTGCTAACTCTGCATGAACCCATTTTTTAGAAGATAGGCTCTAAAGCTTTTAGCTGGAAAGAGGACCCAGATTTAGGACAAAATGCAAGTGAAGAGCATGACAAACATAGACAAAATTTGTTAAAATTTTGTTATGAAACAGGACTGATGACTAATTCTGATGATGATTTTATCTCCAAAATGATCAAATCATTAAATGATGTAATTAGAACCATATCTCAAATTTTGTTGGTGTCAGGAGAAATTGAAAATATATCAGAATGACATGCTTTGATTTTGTATGTATGCTAGTCCAATGCTAGTCGTATGCTAGTCCAATGCTAGTCATAAGAACATTTTTCATTCACTTTTCTCTGTTCAGGTATTCCAAGCGTTTCAGAAGATGCAAAACAGACTGCTGAGAAGTTACACATCCCTTTCAAAGTTGTATTGGATCCTGCAAATAATACTTTGGTTAATTCACAAGAGGTAAACTGCAGGATTAGAGTTTTTGTTTTGAACGAAACATAAATAAATGAGCAGAATACAGAACAAATGAGCAGAATTTTGAACAAATGAGCAGACAACATAACAAATGAACAAAGTACTCAACAAACGAGCAAACAGAATAATTATGAGAAGAATTCTGAACAAATGAGCAAAATAGAGAACAAATGAGTAAAATACAGAATAAATTAGAAGAATTCTGAACAAATGAGCAAAATACAGAGCAGATGAGTAGGGTAGAGAACAAATGATAAGAATCCAGACCAATTGAGCAGAGTAGTGAACAAGTTAGCAGAAAACAGACCAAATAAACAGGGTACACAGCAAATGACAGATAGAACAGAAGTACAGAACAAATGAGCAGAATATTAAACAAATGAGTAGAGTACACAACAAATGAGCAGAATATAGAACAAATGAGTAGAGTACACAGCAAATGACCAGAATATAGAACAAATGAGCAGAATATTAAACAAATGAGTAGAATATTAAACAAATGAGTAGAGTACACAACAAATGACCAGAATATTAAACAAATGAGCAGAATATTAAAAACAAATGAGTAGAGTACACAACAAATGACCAGAATATAGAACAAATGAGCAGAATATTAAACAAATGAGTAGAGTACACAACAAATGACCAGAATATAGAACAAATGAGTAGAGTACACAACAAATGACGGAATATTAAACAAATGAGTAGAGTACACAACAAATGAGCAGAATATTAAACAAATGAGTAGAGTACACAACAAATGAGCGGAATATTAAACAAATGAGTAGAGTACACAACAAATGAGCAGAATATAGAACAAATGAGCAAAATATACAACAAATGACCAGAATATTAAACAAATGAGTAGAGTACACAACAAATGACCAGAATATAGAACAAATGAGCAAAATATACAATAAATGAGCCGAATACAGAACAAATTTTAAGGAGCAAAGTACAAAACAAATGAGCAAAGTACACAACTTATGTGCAAAGTACACAACTTATGTGCAAAGTACACAACTTATGTGCAAAGTACACAACTTATGTGCAAAGTACACAACTTATGTGCAAAGTACACAACTAATGAACAAAGTACACAACTAATGAACAAAATACACAACAACTAATGAACAAAGTACACAACTAATGAACAAAGTACACAACTAATGTGTACACAAATGTGAACAAAATACACAACTAATGAACAAAATACACAACTAATGTGCAAAGTACACAACTAATGTGCAAAGTACACAACTAATGAACAAAGTACACAACTAATGAACAAAGTACACTAATGAACTAACAACTAATGAACAAAGTACACAACCAATGAACAAAATACACACCTAATGAGCAAAGTACACAACTAATGAACAAAGTACACAACTAATGAACAAAGTACACAACCAATGAACAAAATACACACACCTAATGAGCAAAGTACACAACTAATGAACAAAGTACACAACTAATGAACAAAGTACACAACTAATGAACAAAGTACTAATGAACAACTAATGAACAAAGTACACAACCAATGAACAAAATACACAACTAATGAACAAAGTACACAACCAATGAACAAAGTACACAACAAATGAACAAAGTACACACCTAATGAGCAAAGTACACAACTAATG
Source organism: Doris montereyensis (assembly GCA_037039925.1). Classification (NCBI taxonomy): domain Eukaryota; kingdom Metazoa; phylum Mollusca; class Gastropoda; order Nudibranchia; family Dorididae; genus Doris; species Doris montereyensis. The sequence continues at coordinate 187,008 of JAXRKP010000144.1, forward strand.
AACAAAATACACAACTAATGTACACAACTAAAAGTACACAACTAATGAACAAAGTACACAACTAATGAACAAAGTACACAACTAATGAACAAAGTACACAACTAATGAACAAAGTACACAACTAATGAACAAAGTACACAACTAATGAACAAAGTACACAACCAATGAACAAAGTACACAACCAATGAACAAAATACACAACTAATGAACAAAGTACACAACCAATGAACAAAGTACACAACCAATGAACAAAGAACACAACCAATGAACAAAGTACACAACTAATGAACAAAGTACACAACCAATGAACAAAATACACAACTAATGAACAAAGTACACAACCAATGAACAAAGTACACAACCAATGAACAAAGAACACAACCAATGAACAAAGTACACAACTAATGAACAAAGTACACAACCAATGAGCAAAGTACACAACTAATGAGCAAAGTACACAACTAATGAACAAAATACACAACTAATGAACAAAGTACACAACAAATGAACAAAGTACACAACAAATGAACAAAGTACACAACTAATGAACAAAGTACACAACTAATGAACAAAGTACACACCTAATGAGCAAATTAGTTCAGTTTTCAAATGAGCTCAATATTTTCAGTGTCCTGTTTGCATGAACTAAATTTTGTCAGTCCTTTTGGTGAGCTGAACATTTGAGATTTTGAGACTTCTCTGCACCCATGTTTAATTACGTGTTTTTGTTTTCACCAGTTATCTGGACTAAGTCGAAGTCAAGCTCTTGAACAAGTGCGGTTGAAGGCAATGGTGAGAAGAAATTGAATTTTTATGTATGATGTTCAATTGAACACACTGTTCAGTATTGAATTTTCCTGCAACACAACACTCTTTTCATGAGGCGTTGTAGCTGAACCGCAGTATTGTGAGCTAGTAATCACGACAACACTGGTTCGAGCCCCACGGCTAGCACAGGTGGGTTTTTCACAACGATGTACTCTTAGGAAAGGTACTTCACTCTCATTCTCTCACTTGACTCAGGCTTGAATGAGCACCTGGCTATAGGTAGAGAAAGATCTTGTCTTAGTGTTAGTATGAAAAGCCTAACAGGCTTGTGTACTGTATGCTTCTCTCTGGAGTTGAGAAGGACTTTGAATGAAATTGCCTGCTATGGGGTAAATAATGTAAAGTCGGTGAGCCTGCATTGCTTGGGGATACGGACTATAAATCCATCTTTATCTTTCATTGTTGAATTTTCATTAAGCAGGTCAACACTGTCCGTCATTAAATTTTCCTTAGACAACTCAACACTGTCCATTATTAAGTTTTCTTTAGGCAACTCAACACTCTCTCCATTATTAGATATATCCTTAGACAACAACATTCTCTCCATTATTGAATTTTCCTTAACCAACTCAACATTTTCTCCATCATTGAATTTTCCTTAACCACTTAACACTCTATCCAGTATTTAATTTTCTTTAACCAACTCAACACTCTATCCAATATTTAATTTTCTTTAACCAACTCAACACTCTATCCAATATTTAATTTTCATTTAACCAACTCAACACTCTATCCAATATTTAATTTTCTTTAACCAACTCAACACTCTATCCAATATTTAATTTTCCTTAACCAACTCAACACTCTATCCAATATTTAATTTTCCTTAACCAACTCAACACTCTCTCCATTATTAAATTTTCTTTAAGGGTCCTGAAATCGAGTGTTTTGATAAAAAAAATAATTTAATTTAAAATTACATTTCTTGTTAGTTTTACCTTTCCTGTATATGATTTCATCAAAGATTTGTCTCACTGAGACTCAGATAATTTTTTATGGATCATTTTTTGAAGGATAGCAGTCTCAAAACTAAAGAAAAAGCAATGAAATTGAAGAACATGAGGATAAACAATCAGTCATCTCTGCTCGAATGCATCCAGAACCATACTCTACTATTATTTGGAACTAGTTGTCTAACCTCCAACTGCATGTCACTACAGTTCAAGGTCATGACACATCACCTACTGGACAGCGGAAATTCCCATAGCATCAGCCCTGCATTCTTCAATATAATAATATTATACTATGGTAGCAAGTGAGTAGCGTGAACAACTTGGTGACGTGACCGTGCCTGTGACCTCGCTTTGCCCTGGTTGGTTTTCATGCAGTCATAGTACATACGGCACCCTTTGGCTCGGCGGTAACATTATGAAAGTGAACCTATGATCTCTATACTGTGTGTTGTTTCAACAATAGGGCGTAGTATTAGTAGTATTAGTTGACTGTGGGAAAGTCTAGGAGAAGGCCAGAGTCGAAAAAGAGGTTAAGGAAAGCAGCCCAGCCTATCTGGCAACAATATATTGAAGTAGGACCATCTTTTCCGTCCAAATTTCCATGTTCTTCTTTCAAATACGTTTTTCACAAAACTCTCATTTTCGGAACATAAATTCTATCTCTTTCCTTATTTATCGAACAATCAATATGGAAGGTGGTATATAACTATTTCATGGACGTATACAAATAACAAATAGAGAGATATTTGGGTTTTGATCATTTGTTTTCTGAATATTTGTGATTTTATCGCCAAAAAATAGCAAAACATGACATTGTCGATTGTCCCATTTTTTGAAGCGTCAAAATACAATTAAACTTATAGATTTTCAAAACAAAACTCTTTATTTGTCTTTAGGTAACATGTTCAGGAGTGTGTGTATTAAATTCCAAAAGAATAGCACAAAAACTGGTGAAGGAGATAGAATTTGAAAATTGCCTTCTTTTTTTTTTTACAATTCAAAGTGTGGGTGATTTCCATGGCAGCCATAATAAACAGTTGAACAAATTTTAATTGTTTCCTACTAATTCAGATCCACTAAGATTGAATATAATTGTTAAAATACTGTACCTAGAATAGTTTACAAAATCACTTTCAGGGGGCCCCCCTCCTCCCCCTCCCTTAAACAGCAGCTCAACACCTTATCCATTATTGAATTTTTTTCCTTAACCAACTCAACACTCTCTCCATTATTGAATTTTTTTTCCTTAACCAACTCAACACTCTCTCCATTATTGAATTTTCTTTTCCTTAACCAACTCAACACTCTCTCCATTATTGAATTTTCTTTTCCTTAACCAACTCAACACTTTCTTCATTATTGAATTTTCTTTAAGAACTCGCTATGTTTGTCTGTCAAGATGCCTTTTGCTTTGTGTTCCCAGCAATTGGGTATTGGGGGTGAAAAGATCAGCGCGAGGCTCAATGATTGGCTGATTTCTCGTCAGCGGTATTGGGGAACCCCATTCCCATCATTCACTGCCCAACTTGCCAGGTAAATCACTCGATTTTGATTGCTGATTTTATTATTTATTTATTGTTATTAATTTTTTTTTACTTAAGGAGATTAACATATGTTTTGCTATTCTACACGTAGCTACACACTGGATAGGCCGCAACGATAATTGACGTTTAGATTAGTTTTCACCGTCTCTCTACTCACTCAGTGGCATTGGTAGCCTAGTGTTAAAGTTGCTATACTGGGGATCATGAGATCCCGGGTTGGGTTCAAATATCAGCGATACTAAATCTGGACGTTGTGTTCTTTTAGAAAGGCACTTTACACGTCTTCTCCTCCTAGACCCAGGTGCAAACGGTGAGCCTGCACTTGTGCGGGGATACCGACTATGAATACAGTTTTTTTGTTATCGTATATTACTGGCGTTGGGGCTGAAACATGGAGGTGGAAGTTGTATCGCTAATACTGGTGTCGGGTTTGAGTGAATTGATAAGAAAATAGAAAATACATGTACGTGTGTTACATTCAGTGTTCATAGATAAATTTGATTGACCCACATCCACAACTACAGTGATCTCAGGGGTTTTGGTAGGATTTTTAATTTTTGCCCGGACTGCCCTGTGAACAGCCAAGGGATCTTTAACGTGCACAGTGTTGTGATCTGCACACGGGACCTCATTTTTATTGTCCGTCTCCGGTGGGACTAGGTGTTGATCCACCTACCTGGACCAGGGTGGTAGATTTTTACTCGAAAAAACTCAAGAAAATTTTTCAACCATTTGTGTGTCTCGAACCAAATGCCTTTTGGTTGAGAGGCCAACACCATGCCTCTGGACTTCTGAGTCCTTCAGTGTTCATAAGAAATAAACGTGCAGGGTCTAGATCCTTCTCTCACATTGCAGACACGTTGCTTGGAACAACTTGCCTCTAGTTATCAGAGGAGCACCCTCTCTTGAGGTTTTTTGAAAGAATTTAAAAACATGTTTTTTTTTGTCAATTGATATGACTTACCCTTTTTTTTTTATAGGTGCTTCTTTGTTATCTTTACATTTGCCCTTACCCTTTTTTTTTATAGATGCTTCTTTGTTATCTTTACATTTGCCCGCTCTTAGAATACCTCATCTTGTTGTATTTGAGCGTCTATATATTCTGCCCATTTTATGATACTATATCAACGTCATGAATTTTTTATTTACATCACCTAGAACTTGCTCTCTCGAACAAGATATTTATGCTTTGTAACTTTCATCTTATTATTATTATTATTATTATTATTATTATTATTATTATTATTATTATTATTATTATTATTATTATTATTATTATTGTTATTATTATTATTATTGTTATTATTAGAAGTAGTAGTAGTAGCAGCAGCAGCAGTAGCAGCAGCAGTAGTAGTAATAGTAGTAGTTACTGTATTATTAGTAGTAGTACATGTATTAGTATTATTATTATTTTTAGTATTATTAGTAGTAGTAGTAGTAGTAGTAGTAGTAGTAGTAGTAATATCATTATTCTTATTCTTATTATAATTACCATATTATCTATCAAAGCGCACAGTCGTTTAGAAAAATGGAGCCAGGGATGCGCTTATTAGGGTGTATTGAATACGTTTCTCACCTTACTTCTAATGTCTTTCTTCAATGCTAACAATTGCTTTTTACTTTGTTTCTCATGTTTGATTTGACATGCATCCATAAAGGTACTGTATTGTAACAATTTCCTGTTTTTATCCGTGAATTGCTCATCTCTCCGACTGTTACACGTGGGTTGAGAGGGAAAAATGCTTGTCAACTCTTTGACTTCCTACCACAAGAAGCTGATGAATTGGCTTCCTGTACTGACGTGTTCCGACCACAAGCTGATGAATCGGCTCTTCATTAGGGACACATTATTCTTTTTCTTTTCTTATCCCTTCTCAGCTTTTATTGAACTTTTACAACCAAACATTCCGTGGAGTGTTAAAGACGATTGTTACAGCACTTGATCAGTTTACACTAAATTTACAGTTATTTTTTCTCTATGTCCACCTCATTGTACCAAAATCAGCTGCTGTCTCAACCCCAGAAATAATGTGGTGTCAAAAAGCTAAGTGTTTTTCCCAAGTAACACAACGCATAAACCTACCATTACCAGGATTTGAACTTAGGACCTTCCAATCTCGAATAAGACAGCCTAGCCACTAAGCCACAGATGCTACCCTGTAATTGTAAAAGGAAAATTCAAGAGACTTTCTTCTTCTTCCTCTGTATGTAATAGTAGTAGAATGGCCTTGCAGTCAATAAAGACACTTACCCTATACTATTAAGGTAATGACATAAGATAATATGAAAGCCCCATAGGAACAAAGCAAAAAAATCCTGGCCACCATGGGGATCGAACCCACGACCTCTGCATTGGCACCCATCGCCTCGTCATGAAAAGAAAGCGTGCTACCAACCAAGCTAACTGGTTTGATCCCCATGGGGGCCAGGGTTTCTTTCTGTCTATTCCTTGCATTTGTCTCGGCTGTGTTCCTACGGGGCTTTCATATTATCTTATGTCATTACCTTCCCTTCCGACATGCCCCTTGCCTCACTGTTTGTCTTTATCTATGTTACCCTATAATGTGTGTTCTGATATATAAAGTTGGTCATAAAGAATCTCAGTGTTGATTATTTGTTTTGTATACGTTTCTCCTTCTCCATGTGTGTTAAAGTCTCCAAAGCAAGTAGGTCTCTTTCTGTTTTCAGTTGTGCTGGTATGTTTCTGTCTTGTCCCTTTGGGTTTCAGTGTTTCGAGGCTGAGTATGAGTATATTTTGTGTAGTTTTGTAAGTCATGGTCGAGTATCGTTGGCAACGATGTTGATGTTTTGCCTCTGTATTTTGATCCCTTTATATCATTTTTTATATAGTAACCTCCATTAATGAAGGGCTGATTTACATTCAATCTGAGATAGTTTTAAACTAAACGGCTCATTGCTCTTCTTCTTTCACAGGTAGTACCCGTGCCGTTTGAGGATTTGCCTGTAGAATTACCCGACACCAAAGTTGTTCTCAGTAAAGGGGGACAATCTCCGTTGGCAACTGATCAGGATTGGCTGAATGTTACTTGTCAAAGTATGTATGTATGTATGTTTGTTTGTGTGTGTATTTGTGTGTAGGTGTTGGTGTTGGTGTGTGTGTGTATGAATGTATGTTTGTGTACATGCATTTGTGTATGTATGTATGTTTGTGTGCATTTGTGTGTGTGTTTGTGTGTATATGTGTGTGTAATAGTTTCATTTTTTACGCCTTTTGTTTAGGAATTTATCAAGATAAGAAATAGATTTGTATACCATATATATGATGTTTTTTCTATTATAGATCGCTGCTCTTGGGTTCTTCTACTTCCTTTTCACTCTTTTGGCTACCTTTCATCTCGATCTTTCTTCTTTATTTTCCCTGAGATCACAGCATTTGGTGGATGGAGTAAAATTTCAATTAATCAAACAGAAATCCATCATAATGAATGCTAATTCAATGACAGTTTTGATGTTGTTAATTTTATAGACCCAGCTGCATATATGGACATAATTTGACCTTCGGCCCAATGCCATTACATAGTACTTGTTGGAGAGTTCCATTACAAGGTGTTTCAGACATTAAGTTTTGGTGGAGGGAGGACAGCGTCTTCTCTTATGTCTTAGTTTTTGCCTTTCAGAAAGGTGTGTGGCGTCGTCGGCTCAGTGATTAGGCTGTCAGACTTGGAATCATGAGGTTCTTGGTTCAGATCCTGGCAAAGCTAGTTCCAACGTTGTGTTCCTTTGGGACAGACACTTAACACGCATTTTCCGCACTCGACCTAGGTGCGAATGGATACAAGCCATATCGTGGGAGTAAAAATCTGTGTCAGACTAGTGTCCTATCTAGGAGATGATTATTATCACACGTTCTGCTTCGCACTATAGAAACAGGGATAGCCTCCGGCTCTGTAGGCCATAAGGGCCTTGAAGGAACTTTACTTTACTTGTTAGAAATGTGAGGGGGGTCACAGTTTTATAGAAAGGGATTCTGGGGCACTTAAGGTTTTATTTTGTTCAGGTGCATGTTTGTATGCAGTGTGTTCAGAGTCTAAAGATCGTGATTAGATATTATCATTTTACGTGATGAGAACACAAAAAACGTCATTTCACCATCATCTCTACGAACCAACTACTTGCATTTTACGTGATCATTATGTTGCTTTGATGTAAATTTAAAGTCCCTCTGAGCATGCCTTAAGATGAATTCCCTTTTTTTAGCATTGCTTACTATAGTTTATTTATATGTTCAGTCGCTTCCACCCCACCACATGGCAAAGTTGACAAGCTATTTTTAACCATATTTTCAGGTGCAAAGGTCCAGCGAAGAGAAGACTGATACGATGGACACTTTTGTAGACTCATCTTGGTATTTTCTGCGTTTCCTTGACCCCAATAATGACAGTATGCCCTTTGACCCTGAGATAGCAGAGCAGTACATGCCTGTCGACCTTTATGTTGGTGGAAAAGAGCATGGTAAGCAAGGTGGACATATCTATCCAACAGTCTACATTCTATCTGTCTCTGTGTGTCAGTAGGGCCATAATTGAGAGTACAGTACAGTAGTCTCCAGCTAAGTGTATGGTCATTGCACTGAATAGTATTAATTTTCTAAATAAATTTAACCCTCTAAGTGCACAGTTGCTGAGAATGACTCCGACCATGTCCACAGTTTTGGGCATTTTCTGTGCCAAATATCTGCTCACCTATTCATCTCAACAACGCTTTTCAGTTAAAAGAAACATTAAAATGTGTATATACACACATATACACACTCACACGTACACACACACACACACACATATGCGCCAAAGGCTGTTCCAAGCCTGCAAACAAATGCGACAACTGAATTACATCACTATAAGTGAATCCACTTAAGATCATGGTTTTCTTGTCTTCCAACAACTGTGCACTTAACCAGAGACTACAGTATTTCATTTCAAGATTTTACAAAGGAGTTGCATCAGAGGCCCAGATTTGGGGTTGTCAGCTCTTAAGTTCAAATCCTAACAGTTAGGTAAAATGTTGTATTCCTTGGGAAAGAAACTTATTGTGCAGATGGGTACCAACAGTCCTTTTCTTCTCCTTTCATTCTTTCTTTCTTCTTTTTCTTCTTCTTCTTCTTCTTCTTCTTCTTCTTCTTCTTCTTCTTCTTCTTCTTCTTCTTCTTCTTCTTCTTCTTCTTCTTCTTCTTCTTCTTCTTCTTCTTCTTCTTCTTCTTCTTCTTCTTCTTCTTCTTCTTCTCATTCTTCTTCTTCTTCTTCTTCTTCTTCTTCTTCTTCTTCTTCTTCTTCTTCTTTTCTTCTTCTTCTTCTTCTTCTTCTTCTTCTTCTTCTTCTTCTTCTTCTTCTTCTTCTTTTCTTCTTCTTCTTCTTCTTTTTCTTCTTCTTCTTCTTCTTCTTCTTCTTCTTCTTCTTCTTCTTCTTCTTCTTCTTTTTCTTCTTCTCCTTCATCTTCTCACTTCTTCTCTTTCTTCTTCTTCTTCTTCTTCTTTTTCTTCTTCTCCTTCATCTTCTCTAACTTCTCTTTCTTCTTCTTCTACTTCTTCTTCTTCTTCTTCTTCTTCTTCTTCTCCTTCTTCTTCTTCTTCTTCTTCTTCTTCTTCTTCTTCTTCTTCTTCTTCTTCTTCTTATTCTTATTCTTATTCTTATTCTTCTTATTCTTATTCTTTTTTCTTATTCTTATTCTTCTTTTTTTTATCTCTCTCTTTTTAATCTCATGATGTTTCATTGAAAGGACTGTTGAAAAGTTTTATGAGGCAAAAAATCATTGATGGAAACAGAAATAACTTATTGCCGCTTGGATGCATTCATGGCAAGATTTATCTGCTCTTTTCTTGCAGCGTCTGATATATCCTCATGTCCCATGTCAGTCCATTGGTTTCTTTCCTTATACACTGTACAGACAATGCGTTGATTCAGAATCATATTGTCCTAACAATACATAATACATTCGACAATTTTGGAATTGTACTCATTATTAGATCACCTTATTTGGGGATGTGGGTAAAATCAAATCAAATCAAATCAAATCAAATCAAATCAAATCAAATCATTTTCCCCGTAAACTCGCTTTGTCTCGTCTCCAGCCATCCTCCATTTGTACTATGCCAGGTTTGTCACGCATTTCCTTCATTCCCTCGGCTGGTTACCTCCAGAGAGAACCTTTCCGTAACCTCCTGACTCAGGGAATGGTCAAAGGTCAAACCTTTCGGGTGAAGGCCACTGGAAAGTATCTTCCTGCCGATCAAGTGGATCATTCAGGTGACCTTCACAAGCAGTACAATTTTTGCTGAAGGCTTTGTCTTCTTTTTTAACTGGGTTTTTATTTTATACTTTAAGAAAGTGTCCGAATGTTTCATGTATCTTATTGTACAGGAGACTGTCATAGATTAAAATTATTACTTAAAGATAAAACTTGTCTGCCTGTGCAATATCATGAATTGTATCAATCTGTTCTCTTCAAGTGAAAAATAGACCAACACCTAAACATGATTTTTATTAATTTTAAAAACAAAAGGTTTTATATCTTTGTCAAATTTTAAAGATAAATATGGATTTATAGTCTGTATCCCGCACAAGTACAGGCTCACTTACTGTACATCATTTATCCCTCAGCTGGCCATTTCATTCAAAGTCTTTCTCAACTCCCGGGGGAACATACAGTACACAAGCCTGTTAGGCTTTTCATACTAACACTCAGACAAGATTTTTCTCTACCTATAGCTGGGTACTCATTCACACCTGAGTCAAGTGAGGAAAGCAAAGGGAAGTACCTTTACTGAGAGTACAATGTTGTGATAAAAAACCTACCTGTGCCAGCCATGGTGCTCGAACCAGTGTCGTTGTGATTGCCAGCTCTCAACACTACGGTTCAGCTACAGTGCCTCATAATTTTATTTTTTGATATCTCAATGTCAGTGAGTGGTTAGGCTGCCAAACCCAGGCTAAAATCCTAGCAAAGCTAGCTCCGGTGTTGTGTTCCTTAGGAAAGACTCTTAAAACACATTTTTCCCACTGGACCCAGGTGGAAATGAGTACAAACATCAACTTGAAAGTGAAGACCTGTGTCAGACTGGCGTCCGTCCAGGAGCTGATCATTATCACCTGTTCCGTTTCACACTATAGAAACTTGGATAACCTCTGGTTCTATGGGCCATAATCCCCTTGGAGGGAATTTACTTTCATCTCACGACTTTAGAGTTTAAGTTGGGTTTTTTTAATAATTCGATTATGGTAATTAACACTTTTTTTTGTTTTATTTATTTTATGAAGAAAAATGCAAAATGTGTGTGAAGATTTTACAAGCTCAGATTTGTTACGATAGTTTTGTTATACTGTTTTAGGCAAGGAGGCCAAAGAACTTGCCACCGGCCAAGAAGTTCTAGTGGACTGGCACAAGATGAGCAAAACCAAGCACAATGGAGTGAGCCCACAGGTTTGTAAACATGCGCTCTTTCCACTCAGGGGGGACCTCGGTGGTCCAGAGGCGAGGTGTCGGCCTCTCAGCCAAAAAGGTCGTGTGTTTGTGCTCGACAGTTGACAATTTTTAAAAGTATTTAAGAGGGTTTTTTTTGTTTGTTCCATCCCCCCTGGTCCAGGTAGGCAGATCGACACCTGTTCGCAATGGACGATAAAAAGGAGTGCAGTTGTACAGATTACAACACTATTGTGATTCGTTTAAGATCCCTTTGCTGTCTACATGGCAGTTGGGGCAAAAAGTTTTTAAAAATCCTACCGAAAGCTCCGAGATCACCGTAGTTGTGGATGTGGGTAAAATCAAACAAAAAATCGTAGGGACTGGCTCAAACCAGGCTATAAGTCATTCAGATTTGATCTCAAGAGAATCCTTTATTCATCTAATAAAGAAAATAATAATAATAATAATAATAATAATAATAATAATAATAATAATGTTGATGATAATGATAATAATAATAATAATAATAATAATAATAATAATAATAATAATAATAATAAAAATGTATATAGTGCTTTGATTTCATTTCATTGTTTTATTTGATTTGATTTACCCACATCCACAACTAAGGTGATCTCATAGTTTTTGGTAGGATTTTTTAAAATTTTGCCTGGACTGTCTTGTAAACAGCCAAGGGATCTTTAACATGTCCAGAGTGTTGTGATCTGCACACAGGACCTCCTTTTTATCGTCCATCTCCGATGGGACTAGGTGTTGATCCATCTACCTGGACCAGGGGATAGATTTTGCGCTAAAAAACTTGAGAAAAGTTTACAACCGTTGAAGGGTCTTGAACCACTACCTTTTTGGTTGAGAAGCCGACACCTTACCTCTGGACTACCAAGTCCCTTATACAGTGCCAAAATCCACTAAGGTGCTCGATGGCACATCACAATAATGGGACAGTACATTCAACACAATACTATCCGAGATTAAAACAATAAGAGATAACTTAACAAAATGCATTTCTAAAGTTGTTTGCCTTTTGAGTCGTTGCATAAAGTTAAAGGTGGAAAGATCAGGGCATTGTCGGGTTTTGGCGGATAAAGAGAATTCCAATAAATAATAGGGGCTGAAATAGAGAATTTTGTTTAAAGACAGATTTTGTTTCAAAGCATTAGAATTTGGGATCACAGATTGCGAGACAGAATGTAAGAATTCAAGAGGGAAGTAAGGTAAACCAGTGCCAAATTGTGTAAACATTTGAAGACAAGCTATGCTGTCTTGTACTTAACTCATTTGTTATGGTACTTGGTTGTTTGAGCTCTAAGAGAAGCCTTGAAACAGCGTCATTCTTGCTTGCTTAGTCTTGGTTGGCCAACATTTGCATACCACGAAGCGATCGTTTTTCTTCAGTACACTTGGCATATCCCCAAAGTCACAGTTTGCTGTTTGGTTGCATAACTTAGGACTCCTTTCTCTCTGTTGCTTAATTTGCTTGATAATCAGAAGACTCTATTATTTTCTAGAGCTCTTTCGAGTAAAAACGAAGATTAGCATTTAACTAATAGAGTTTCATTAAAAGAATCGAAAGGCAAACTTATTGAAGATTATAGTGGACAGTTGATGGTTGCTACTGGTAGGTCCTACTTCTTTCCATTTCAACCTTTCTCTTATTTTTCATCTTGCTGTTTCCTCGTAATTTACCCTGAGACCACCGCATATGGTGGGCAAGGTAAATTTCACTGAATCGGTAAACATAGAAGATTATAAGGGATTGACATTTGCAGGCTTTGCACTACAATACGTTTTCTTGTTTTGCTCCAATTATACAGGAAGTTATATCAGAATACGGCATCGATTCAACACGGCTCTGTATCTTATCCAATGTGGCCCCACAGTCAGATCGCAACTGGTCTAATGAAGGTGCGTGTTAACCAACAGAATTGATTCAGTTAGGTTTTTCTTCTAATCTTTCTTTGTTCTGTAGCATGACTGACTGTTATAAAGCTGTTTTTTTCGTTTTCCTTCATTCTGATGCTTGATGTAAACATCAAAGAACATATATAATAGCCTTACTAGTTTCCTACTTTTCTTGCATTCTGATAGATTGTAACATTTAAACTTTCTTTGTTTCTTTCTTTATCAATTCCCATTCTACCTTCCAGTGTATGGGTATCATGTATTTTTTTTTTTTAATTCTTTGCTATTGTTTAACATACAAATAGTAGCTAATAGCTTTACTAGTTTGAGTAGTTGTTTATTCTGAGATAGAACTGTAGAAAAAGAAAAAAAATCTAATCATTACACCAAGGTTTCATTCTTCTTATTCTGGACTTAGTTGAGATTGTGAGGGGTTTAAGAAAAAAACATTTTTGTATGTGTTACTTTTTAGATTAATTAGGATTTGCTCGGGGAAAGAGGGGGGGGGGGGATAGTTGTTTGTTTTGGTTTAGTGTTTTCCTCAAATTCCTTTCATTGCTCTGATTGAATACCAAGGAGATGTTTTCCTCAAATTCCTTTCATTGCATTGATTGAATACCAAGGAGATGTTTTCCTCAAATTCCTTTCATAGCTCTGATTGAATACTAAGGGGATGTTTTTTTTACTGATTGATGGGTGTTAAGTGTCTTTCCCAAGGAACATAACGTTGGGCCCGGCTTTGCCAGGATTCCATCTCGTACTTATAATCTTTTCTCTTTTGTACTAAAAGGGTTTTTGGCTTTGTATGAGGTTGAATCTTTGGTTTCTTGATATTATTCCTTTCTTAAGTGTTCCGATTCATCTAGTGATTCTTGATATTAATTCCTTTTTGTTTACACTTTAGTCTACAAAGGCGTTCTACACTGGCAAGGACGAATCTGGACATTGGTCAGCGCGCACAGAGAATTTCACAATGAGACAAGTGCGTCAGGGGATATTCAAAATGAGCCAATCATAAGCAAAGAGGAATCAGTTGAATGGGAGCAAAAAATCAATAACACCAGGAACCATATAATAAATAATGTAAGGAATGCTTTGATTATGAGAAAAATATTTAGTAGTAATAGTAAAAGTAATAATGATAATAATAATAATAATAATATTAACACTACTACTACTACTACTACTACTACTACTACTACTACTACTACTACTACTACTACTACTACTACTACTACTACTACTACTTTTACTACTACTACTACTATTGCTACTACTACTGCTTGCTACTACTGCTACTACTACTACTACTGCCCCTGTTGCTGCTGCTGCAGCTGCTACTACTACTACTATTACCACTACTACTACTACTACTACTGCTACTACTACTTCTGATGATGATGGTAATAATGATAATAATAGTAATTGTAATAACAATACGTTCAAGTTCAGGAATGATGATAGATGTTAAAATAATAATTTGTTAGCACGGATAGTTATTTTTCAATGTCTTTCTACTACTACAATTCATTGACTACTACTACTACTACTACTACTACTACTACTACTACTACTACTACTGCTTCTGCTACTGCTACTGCTACTGCTACTATTACTACTACTACTACTACTACTACTACTATTACTACTACTACTACTACTACTTCTACTACTGTTGCTGATGCTGCTGCTACTACTGCTACCACTACTACTACTACTACTATGGCTACTACTACTCTACTCATTACTACTACTACTATTAGTACTACTACTACTACTACTACTACTACTGCTGCTGCTACTGCTACTACTACTATTACTACTACTACTACTACTATTACTACTGCTACTACTACTGCTACTAATACTACTGCTACTACTACTACTTTACTACTGTTGCTGCTGCTGCTGCTACTACTGCTACCACTACTACTACTACTACTACTACTACTACTACTACTACTACTACTACTACTACTCTACTCATTACTACTACTACTATTAGTACTACTACTACTACTACTACTACTACTGCTACTACTACTACTACTACTGCTGCTGCTACTACTACTACTACTACTACTATTTCTGATGACGATGATGATGGTAATAATGATAATAATAGTAATTGTAATAACATTACATTCAGGATCAGGGATGATGATAGATGTTAAAATAATATTTTTTAGCGCGGATAGTTATTTGTTCAATGTCTTCCTTCTGGAGCCTTATTATGTAGTATATGATTATTACATTGATTATTTTTATTATTGTTATTATTATAATAATAATATATATATATATATATATATATATATATATATATATATATATATATATATATATATATATATATATATATATATATGATAACATTTTAATTGGATGAAACTTTTGTACGATATTAATAAATACCATATATATATTTACCTTATATAAGTGATCTGGTAAGGAAACTGCTTTCAAACCAGCTAGAGGACAATAGAGAAGAATACTACATATCAAACTCGAAGTTAAGATCTCTGTACTGAAATGAGAAGACGAGGAAGAAGAGGAGAGGTCCCCAATGTTATCAAGTACTCACTCAGACAAAAATGGAAATGGGCTGGCAGCAATAGTATAGCAAGATTTAAAGACAATAGATGGACAAAATGACCGCCAAGAAATGGACATTGAAACTCAGGAGTCAAAGATGGCATGGGGAAATCAGAAGCTGGTTGGTTTGGTTGGTACGTGTGGTTGGATCTCTTTTCATGGGGCGACGTCGGATGCCAATGCGAAGGTTGCCGGTTTGATTCTGTTGATGCCCAAAGATTTTTGTTGTGGTCTACTCCTTGTATTTGTCTTGTCTTTGCTCCTTCAGGGCTTTGATGTTATTTCATGTACCTTATTCATCACTTCCAACATGCCCTCCCCCCCCTTGGCTCACTGTTTGTCTTTGATGACATCAGAAAGCACATGGGCACAGGGTAGCAAGGGGAGATAAGATGTAGAAACTATTGGAAGGCAGCAGAGTGCTGGAACTTGTAGTGGATGGACACAACACCTAATTAACATCATTAACGCGTCTCTGATACTCAAATAAATGACAGATGTTTTTGAATATTTGAATATCTTATATAATTCTGAGTTGGTCGTTGTTTGTTTGCAAAGAGCTCAGTTGTTAGGTGCCACTGAGAGTAACCATATTTTGCGTGTGAGCTTTAAATCATCCCCAGATCGTTTTCGTTTGAGACATTTTTCTACCAGAAGCGATGTTGAATTAAGGTAAACTTCATTGGTTCCCCGTCTCTGAGTAGAATTTTCATTCAGCTAACACACCATTTACAACGTGTTTTGTAATAAAAGGGCTAGAGAGTAGCATTGTTCACACCTGGCCGCATAAACTCAATCTCGAGTACTGAATCGTTCTTATAATTGTGCTTGATACTATCCGGGGTATAACCTGCTTGTCAGGTCAATAATTTTACCAATCATTTGAACTCAATACATCACAATTTGCACCCACCATGAAAATGACATCCCACTCAGTTTAATTTTTATTTTTATTTCTTCATCCTTAGGTGAATTTTCAGTTTAACACGACGTTCAACATCAATTCAGCCATTTCTCGACTTCACTCATTTGTTAGTTGGTTAATGGTGAGTGACTGAGTGGATGTCTGTGTTTATCTTATACGTCCTGTCCAATGCTCCATTTCCGTGCTGCCGGTCGCTATCTCCACATGGAGCAATTGACAGCTATTGATTTAAACAAGATCCAAACAAAACATTTTACAAATGACTGGAAGGGGTCAGTTCAATAGTGTGCCTTTGTCCATTTTCGTGAAAAACGAGACAGAGAGATAATCCTAGGGAATAAATGGAAATCATGCTTCCTGAAAAGTGTGAGAACGATATGGCGAAAATACATGACGTTTACAGCAGTTTAAAATTGTAATTCCCAAAATCAACAGTGCCAAAGTCCATGGTTTTTGGCGTGTTTCTCTAAAGGATGTAATTGTGACTTAGGCACACTATTGAAATGACCCCTTTATATTGTTGAAGGAAATGTTCACTGCCCCTGGATAGAGATAAAAGATAAAAGATGATGCAGGCTCACCGACCGTACATAATTTATCCCCCACCAGGCCGTTTCATTCAAAGTCCTTCTCAATTCCCTGGGGGTATACAGTATAGAGTATATAGAGCATACTCACACTATGACAATATCTTTCTCTGCCTAGCTTTTGATACTCATTTACATCCGAGTCAAATGAGGAATGGAGAGTGAAATACCTTTCCCCAAGAGTACGACGTTGGGAAAAAACACCTTGGTCAACCATGGGGTATGAACATTGAGATTACAAAGTCACAACACTGGCGGTTTCTACAGAGGTTAAAGTTTTGAGTCATTTTCATTGGTTGAATTTGAATGGTATAATATGGAGACAATTGGGAAAGTTGTTTTTGAATGTTTGAGAAAAGAATACATGTTTTGTTTTGTTTTTCTCAGTTGCTCCATACACAGATAGCGACCATCAGTGATGAATGTATTTTGTGATTCAGTTGCGCAGGTCATGTTGGTCTTGTGATTCAAGTCATCATTGAGGATTTTATCCACAAATTCTTGTAAAGAATAAAAGGATTTTTAAAGTTAGCTACTTAACCATATTGGGTGCTGAAACTCAAAAAAACTCTTTTGCCTGTCAGTGGCCAATGGAAGACACTAGACAATGTCATTTGATATCAAGAGACAATGCGCTGATCCTAATTTTGCTAGGCCATTTGTTGTGTCCTTGGGAAATTTTGTCCAATAAAATATCAAATAAAGATGTTTTAATGCATAATTGATTAATAAATAAATAAATACATAAATAAACGTAATGGAAGTTGTCAAAAGATGTTTAAAAAATTTAATTGACATTCAATGTGGGAAAGGTGAAAATTTCTGCTGTTGAATTTAATTAAAATTTGCTTTTTTTGCGAGTTTTTGTCACTGTTTTTCTGTAAAACAAATTCCTTTCACTTTTTCACACGCCTTTCTTCATCTTGTGACGTCAGTGACTGAGTAGTTAGGCTGTCGGACTAGGGATCATAAGGTCCCAGATTCGAATCCTGACAAAACTAGGTCCGACTTTGGGTTCCTTTGACGAAGATACTTAGGTTGATTTTCTGTTCTTTGCATCTTCGGGTAGAACGATATTTATCTACAAGTTCATGACAGAAAAATGTCCATATGATGTATAATTTTTTTTGTACTTAATATTTTGTAGGCGAGGTAGGTAAAAATAATAAAATTTTGCCGTAAATTACCCTAACACTGACTGAGAAAATGGCAGTAAAAACCCGTATATTGGCAGTTAATCGTCAAATGGGGCAGCACTGAGGTGATCTGATTTCTACCGACGTTGTTCCTTGCTTCGGCCCATCGTTGTGTGATGTAAGAGGTGTTGCGTGTCAGTGTGTATGTAAACACGTACACAAGCATAGGAATAGAGGAAAAAGCAAAAAACTGGTCATTTTGGCGTCTGTTTTCACAACAGTGCACATCTAAACCTAGATTTATAATCCTTTTTACATTAGTAACAATGCCAGAGATTGTCGAAAGAGTAAGGGGGCTGCTACAACAAGGAAACCCATCTGAAACGTTTGTTTTGTGTTATTTTCTTTTGACTTTTTTACTTCAATTTTTCTCGAAATGTAATTTTTTCATACTATAATTCTATCTCCTCCGCCATTTACCGAACAATTTGTATAATATTTGGCACACAGGTTCCTCTTGTCAATGTTAATAGAATGACCTCGGGTTTTTTTTTTATATATTGTAAATTTTTTGAGAAATTTTTTTTTTTTTGGTAATAAAAATAACGTTTTTGGACATTTAAAAAATTCATTCAAAAAAATATATATCCAAAATATTTTTAAAAAACGATGTCGCTCTTTAGATATTGAATGGAACAGACGATCTGCACAGGTTTTGAGTGATTTTGTTCATAAGTAAGGGAGGAGATAGATTTTGAAAATTGAGTCAAAATCCAAGATTGTGGCTGTTGCTATGGCAACCAAGGACGCTACAAACTTTTTAATGATATGGGATGACTGTATTTTGACAGTTACTCATGTACATACTAAAAGCAAAAAATCACTTTTTTATTAATAATAATAATGATAATAATAATAATAATCTTCTTAGCAATAGATAATTTTTAGATTGTATATCTGTCTTTGAAAACGAAAATAATTTTTTTGTTAAAGATTGGTTTTTACTGACACACTGGTTTTCTTGAATATCCACAGCAAGTTCCCCTCACGTGACCCGAAGCAGTAGAGCCTCAAAGATCATTGGCCCGACCTAGTGGTCATGGTAGGGCCAATGGCTCCGTACTTCGCTTGTGAAGTCTGGCAAGGCCTCAGTGACGTGGTACATTATGATTCCCACACATGGGTACAACACGAATTTTTTCTCTTTTAGTCTAAAGAAGTCTTATAGTTGTTACCAACCTTAACCTCCTTCGCTGCCCTGGAGATAAAACAACGCAGTGCTGGGACGAGGGGGGACTCGGTAGTCCAGAGGCAAGGTGTCGGCATGTCAACCAAAACGTAGTGGGTTTTGAGCCCCACCAACGGTTGAAAATTTTTCTCTATTTTTTATTTAGCGATATCTACCCACCTGTTCCAGGTAGGTGGATCGACACCTAGTCCCATCGGAGACGAACGATTAAAAAAGAGGTCCTGTGTGCAGATCACAACACTCTGTGCACGTTAAAGATCCCTTGGCTGTTTACAAGGCAGTCTGGGAAAATTAAAAACCCTACCAAAAACCTCTGAGATCACATTAGTTGCGGATGTGGGGTAAATCAAATCAAATCAAATCAGCGCGGGGAGAAATTCATGGTCAACCTTCTGAAGGGATGTTATTCAACCCATATGCAAGTGTTTTATGCAGATATGTCCCATAGACCACTCAACAAACCTATTGAAACATTTCATGTCATTAGCCCATAAATTATGCGGGCACATGGCTTATCATAGCATGCACAAAGTGGCCTGTAGAATTTATGGGCACATGGCATATTATAACATGCCAGCATGCCCAAATTAGCCTGAAGAATTTACGGATCTTTAATGTGCACAGAGTGTTGTGATCTGCACACAGGACCTCCTTTTTATCGTCCGTATCCGATGGGACTACGTGTCAATCCACCTACCTGGACCAGGGATGCCAGGGATAGATTTTGCTTGAAAAATCTCGAGAAAATTTTTCATCCGTTTAAGGGCTCGAACTTACTATCTTTTCGTTGAGAGGCCGATATCTTGCCTCTGGACTCTGGAGTCCCCGATTCAGACCTTCTCTTACATCATCAGAAGCAGATAGTGTGAACTTTCTTTCTCAAAATAGTCTTTTTGTTTTAAAAACAATTTATTGTCAACAGCTCTGCTTCACACGATAAAAATCTGAATATTTTCTGGCTCCAGGGGTCGTAATGCCTTTGATGAAGGCTCTTATCAATTTCCTGAATCTCATTCCAATTTCGTCCGATGTAAAAAATGTTATAAATTTTCATTTATTGATATTAAGTTCACGATTAAAAACAGTTATCCAGACAAAATGAGTGTAGTGAGTAATACTTTGAATGTTAAAGAAAGAGGAAAAGCAATTCCTGTTAACATTGACTTTTAAAAAAAATTATTATTTCATTCATGAAGGAGAAGAACGTCTTAGATCAACCCTGGCCAAAATTGGACGAGGACTTTTTGATACCTTTGAAATACCAGGTACTGTTTAAGTTCACGTCTCATTTTGAGTTAATTTAAATCTCGTTTCATCACCTGAAGACATCAAGATCAGAAGGAGGAGAAGAACCCTTTATTTATCTCGGGGGGAAAAAAAGCAGTAATAGTTGTGCATAGCCATAAAATTTAAAACATACAACTTTGCATCGTTGCACCCAGTTGCCCGACTTGAGATCATTAGGCCTCGAGTTTAAATTCTAGCAAAGCTAGTTCCGACGTTGTGTTCCTTGGGAAAGACACTTAACACGCATTTTCCCCCACTTGACTCAGGTGCAAATGGGTACAAGCACTAGCTTGGGAGTAAAAACATGTGTCAAATTAGCATCCTGTCCAGTAGGGCATTATAATCACCTGTTCCGCTTCACGCTACAGAAACTGCAGGATAATCTCAGGCTCTATGGGCCGTAATGGCCTTGAAGGAACTTTGCTTTACTCATGGATGAAACGGCACAGCACAACCATAAGCTCTGCATTTAATTACAGCAAAATCAAGCAATCTAACTAATTGTCTATCCATTTGTCTATCCATCTACCTGTCAGTCTGTCAATCTATTTATTTATCTATCTATCTATTTATCTATCTATCTATCTATCTATCTGTCTAATTGGCTTACCTGTCTATCCATTTGTCTATCCATCTATCTGTCTGCCTGTCAATCTATTTATTTATCTATTCTATCTATCTATCTATCTATCTATCTATCTATCTATCTATCTATCTATCTATCTATCTATCTATCTGTCTATCTATCCATCTAATTGGCTTACCTGTCTATCTATTTGTCTATCCATCTATCTGTCTGCCTATCTATCAATCTGTCTATCTATCTATCTATCTATATATCTAAATGTCTATCTATCCGTCTAATTTGCTTATCTGTCTAACTTGCTTATTTGTCTATCCATCTATCTTTTGGCCTGTCTGTCTATCAATTTATCTATTTATGTGTCTATCTATCTGTCCGTTTATCTATCTGTCTGTCTGTCTATCTGCATCTGTCTATCTCTCTATGTATCTGTCTATCTATCTCTCTGTCTATCTATCTATCTAATATGTCTATCTGTCTGTTTTCTGTGAATCAAGCTTGATGGGAACAACATTTGATACTTTTTATTTTTCAATGTGCGTTTTTTTCCATCCGTCAGGTCAACAATGTGGCTGTTTCAGAGATAGGCATTCCGTTTAAGGACTTAACTAAACTATGCAAGGACTCCGCCCTGGAGCTAGTCGAAAGCGATCCTTCGTTTCATGAGCAATTCGGTGAGATGGAAATCCAACAAGTACATCTTAAAGTCGTTCAAGGTCACAAGGCCTCTATAAATCTCGTCATTCCAGAATTCGACCATGGCTTAAAGGGAAATCACGGCCGGAGAAGCTGGAAAATGGAAGGAAAATTGGGCAAGAAAAGAAAGAAATTATACTCAATGAAAAGTTGATTGTTTTGGGGTTTTTTCAAGAAAATTATTTTGCCTCAAATTTTTTAAAATAATGATATCTCAAACACAGGAAAGATAAGAGTATCTTCTTTCTTTTTTTTTAAAGTCCGATAGCTGCCTGCCCAGGAGCAGTTTTGGAAGATCCACACCAAAAGTTTGAATTGCCTTGATAGGCTTGCAGACTGCAGTTAGATTCTAAAATGCTTGTTCTCACAATGAAATCTGTGCGTCCTGAATCTCTGTCAGTCTGTGCATGGGATGGATATGATGTGTGTGTGTGTGTGTGTGTGTGTGTGTGTGTGTGTGTGTTTGCTTTAATCCTGTGCCTTAGGGGATTAAAGTTGAAAGCTATAGCTGATGGTGAAAATGTTATGGCGGAAACAATTTGTTTTATTATAATTCATTTCCTTATTAAGTACAATGAAAGCAAAATTGTATGAGAGATGGTTAATGTATTTGATAATGTGGAGTTCTTCAATGCTGTTGTTATGCTTTAAGCTTTGAGACATTTATGTTATTGTATATGTACAATGAATTGTTATTTTTCAAAGGATGAGAGAGAGAGAGAGTGTGTGTGTGTGTGTGTGTGTGTGTGTGTGTGTGTGTGTGTGCTACGCTAGAGAAAAAGAGCTGCAATGAGAGAGACAGGCAGGCAGTCAGACAGAGCTAGGAAGAAAGAATGTATGTATATGTGTGCGTGTCTGTGTGTATTGTATGTGGACCCTGGCAAACTGGGAAGTAGTATAATTCTCTCCGGTTATATTATATTGTGGAGAACAAAATTAATTGATAAGAGGTCGAGTACAAATCATTTATCTAATATGATTCTGAGTTTATAGAAATAATAATAATGATAATAATAATGCATTTGTTGAGTACCTCTCATCCACCAAAATATTCGATACAGATTTTATAATGCACACAAAAATTATGTTAGTTTCAATTTTTAAAACACTTTAATGTTAATACAACAACTTTTAAATTAAGAGGAACAAATGTTCCTTAAGGTACTTAATATGCAGTTACCATGGATACTTTGGTAGACAATAGAACTAGGAATGAAATAAATGTTTTATTCAAGGCTATATTTCGATTTGATTTGATTTACCCATATCCACAACTAAGGTGATCTGGGAGGGGTTTTTGATAGGATTTTTAATTTTGCCTGTACTGCCCCTTTAACGTGCACAGAGTGTTGTGATCTGCACATGGGACCTCTTTTATCGTCCGTCTCTGATGGGACTAGGTGTCGATCCACTTTTCTCAAGTTTTTTCAGCAAAATCTACCCCCGGTCCAGGTAGGTGGATCGACACCTAGTCCCATCAGAGACCGGGGGTAGATTTTGCTCGAAAAAACTTGAGAAAAATGTTCAACCGTTGGCGGGGGCTCGAGCCCACTACCTTTTGGTTGAAAGGTCGACACCTTGCCTCTGGACTGTCGAGTCCCCTTAAGGCTATAAATGGACAACTGTTTATCCCCTGTTCATCTGAAATAACACAAGAACGATAAGATCAGCTTGTCAAACATACATGGTTCTTTGTTTTCACCTGCAGACACTTTATACAGATACATTGCATGTAAGGCTTTGGAATAAACTGCCAAAAAAAAGATTATGTTTAACAAAATAGTACTGAAGTCTTCAAAATACAATTAAATACATGTGGATGAAATGAAAACCATGCACATTGACAACAGGATTGGGGATTGCTAAGGGTCCCTGGGGAATCTGCCAAGGGGTCCCTGGGGAATCTGCCAAGGGGTCCCTGGGGAACTCGCAGCTTTCACACGCTTTCGATGATGTGATGACAGCAGGATCTAACCTGTCGATGGTGCGATGACCAGTCCGATAACCCTAAACATGTGCTCCTCAAATTTCCATCATTGAGGGAGGGGAGAAAGAGGTGGCTCCCGTCAGAACCTACGCTGGTCAACCGTCTATACAGTACAGTGTCGGAGACCACTGTATCACTAAATTTGTGACATCACATAGACATCTTTAATGCTATTCTCCCAAGTACATGTACGTGAAATGACTTGACATTGACACATTGACACACATGATGTTATGGTCTGGTAGAGGTTAATGTTTTGCAAACAACTGCTGTTGGTTTTACATTTGTTCAAGATTTTAAAGATATATATTACATAAATTACATAATTATAATGTGTGCTACAGGTTTTTATTTTTAATTTAGATTTGTGGTGATTTCAATTTCACTTAGTTACTGTTTTTGTTTTTGTTTTTGTTTTGTTTTGTTTTTGCTTATAAAAAATTAATTTAAATATCTTAAGTCGTAAGACAATTGTCACTTTCAACACTTGACTAAAAATGTATCTTTTTACACAGTGTACACGTTTACAATCTTACCGTTGTTCGATTGTGTGTGTATGTGTGTGTGTGTGTGTAGGAAGAGGTGGTGTGCGAGCACATGCCTGTAAGCGAGTCAGTACCTATATTTGAATTTATCATATGTTGATTTAATTGCATAGAGTAATAGTTTACAACGTAACATGCTTTTAAGATGGATTTTTATGTTTATCCAGTGATTATAATAATAATATTATTATAACACTTTGTAAAGCGCTTTGCCACTATAAAAAAAAACTATATATTATTATTGTTATTTTGGCTTCACTGATTTCTTTGTCACATTTTTGATACATACAATTAACTATGCTTGAAATAATTAAACTTAAAAACAGAAAATCATCCCTCAAAAGTCTCATTTACTTTCTGAGATAGATATAAGAAAAACAGACATGAAGAGAATGAAAAGCATTTTCTTTTTTTAACCCTCTTTTTCTTTTCTTTTAAAGCTTGGAAAATGTACGGTATTTTATGAAAATGACGATAAAAGAGAGAAGAAAAAAAGAGAAAGGTTCCAATCAAAGTTAGTAGAAGCTACAATGTATGCCGTGAAAAGGCAGAAAACTGGATGACAAGATGGAAAGGAGAAATGGAGATAATGCACTTTTTGTACTGGTAGCAAGACTAAAAAATCAAAGGGAAATATTGCCAGTAACATCGGATCTACTTTATTTAAACTATCAGTTCATCTGGAAGGGGACAGCAGTCGAGACGCAAGTGTCAGCCTAACAGCCACCAAATGGTCATGGGGTGATCATTTTTTTAAATTTTATTTTTAAGATTCACCTTCCCTAATAAAGGGGATCACATTTCCCGCTTACAAACTGATGAGTAGATCACATTTTCCTCTTACAAACTGATGAGTAGATCACATTTTCCTCTTACAAACTGATGAGTGGATCACATTTTCCTCTTACAAACTGATGAGTGGATCACATTTTCCTCTTACAAACTGATGAGTGGATCACATATTCCTTTTACAAACT
This sequence comes from Doris montereyensis, assembly GCA_037039925.1. Taxonomy (NCBI): domain Eukaryota; kingdom Metazoa; phylum Mollusca; class Gastropoda; order Nudibranchia; family Dorididae; genus Doris; species Doris montereyensis. The sequence continues at coordinate 212,239 of JAXRKP010000144.1, forward strand.
GATAACTGGACCATATTTCCCTATTACAAACTGATAAGTGGGCCATATTTCCCTATTACGAACTGATAAGTGGACCATATTCCCTCTTACAAACTGATAAGTGGATCACATTTCCCTCTTACAATCTGCTCAGTGGACCACATTTCCCTCTTACAAACTGATAAGTGGACCACATTTCCCTATTACGAACTGATAAGTGGACCATATTTCCCTCTTACAAACTAATAAGTGGACCATATTCCCTATTACAAACTGATGAGTAGACAACATTTCCCTCTAACACACTGATGAGTAGACCACATGTCCTTACACACTGATGAGTAGACCACATTTCCCTCTTACACACTGATGAGTAGACCACATGTCCTTCTTACACACTGATGAGTGGACCACATTTCCCTCTTACACACTGATGAGTAGACCACATGTCCTTCTTACACACTGATGAGTAGACCACATTTCCCTCTTACACACTGATGAGTAGACCACATTTCCTTCTTACACACTGGTGAGTGGACCACAGTTCCTCTTGCACACTGATGAGTAGACCACATTTCCCTCTTACACACTGATGAGTAGACCACATTTCCCTCTTACACACTGGTGAGTAGACCACATTTCCTTCTTACACACTGGTGAGTGGACCACAGTTCCCTCTTGCACACTGATGAGTAGACCACATTTCCCTCTTACACACTGATGAGTAGACCACATTTCCCTCTTGCACACTGATGAATAGACCACATTTCCCTCTTACACACTGATGAGTGGACCACATTTCCCTCTTACACGCTGGTGAGTAGACCACATTTCCCTCTTACAAGTTGATGAGTGGACCACAGTTCCCTCTTGCACGCTGACTAATAGACCACATTTCCCTCTTACACACTGATGAGTAGACCACATTTCCCTCTTACACACTGATGAGTAGACCACATTTCCATCTTACACACTGGTGAATAGACCACATTTCCCTCTTACAAATTGATGAGTGGACCACAGTTCCCTCTTGCACACTGACTAATAGTAATAGACCACATTTCCCTCTTACACATGATGAATAGACCACATTTCCCTCTTACACACTGGTGATTAGACCACATTTCCCTCTTACACACTGATGAATAGACCACATTTCCCTCTTACACACTGGTGATTAGACCACATTTCCTTCTTACACATAGATGAATAATACACATTTCCATATTTCAAGTTGAAAAGTAGACGACATTTTCCTCTCACAAATTGGTGAGTAGATCACATTTTCTGCTTACACACTGATGAGTGGACCACATTTCTCTCTTACAAGCTGATTTTCCTTTTACATATTGATGAGTGAACCACATTTCCTCTTACACATTGATCAGTGGACTACATCTCCCTCTTACGAACTGATGAGTGGACCACATTTCCCTCTTACAAACTGATAGGTGGACCACATTTTCCTCTTACACGCTGATGTTTGGACCACATTTTCCTCTTACACGCTGATGTTTGGACTACATTTTCCTCTTACAAAGTGATGAGTGGACTACATTTTCCTCTTACAAGGGGATCAGATGACCACACTTTCCTCTTACAAAGGGATGACTGGACCACATTTTCTTCTTACAAGTTCATGAGTGGACTACAACTTCCTCTTACAAACTGATAAGGGATTACATTTCTATTCTACAAACTGATAAGTGGATCACACTTGCCTCTTCCAAAGTAATGAAAAGTTGATCACATGCTTATCTTACAAACTGACAAATCAATCACATGTTTATCTTACAAACTGATCAGTTGATCACATTTTTATCTTACAAACTGATAAGTAGATCACATCTTTATCTTACAAACAGATAAGTGGATCACATGTTTATCTTACAAAGTGATAAGTGGATCACATATTTATCTTACAAACTGATAAGTGAATCATATTTCTATCTTACAAACCGATAAGTAGATCATATTTTTATCTTGCAAACTGCTAAGTAGATTACATTTCTATCTTGCAAACTGATAAGCGGATCACCTTTCTATCTTATAATTAAATAAATGGATCACATGTCCCTCTTACAATCTGATGAATTGACACATTTCTCTCTTACAAACTGATAAGTGAAGACACATTGATCCCTCTTACAAACTGATATGAAGACACATTTCCCTCTTACAAACTGATACTAGAAGACACATTTCCCTCTTACAAACTGATATGAAGACACATTTCCCTCTTACAAACTGATAATGAAGACACATTTAGACCCTCTTACAAACTGATAACTAGACACATTCCCCTCTTACAAACTGATAACTAGACACATTACCCTCTTACAAACTGATAAATAGACACATTTTCCTTTTATAAACTGATAACTAGACACACCCTCTTACAAACTGATAACTACATTACCCTCTTACAAACTGATAACTAGACACATTACCCTCTTACAAACTGATAACTAGACACACACATTACCCATTACCCTTACAAACTGATAAATAGACACATTTCCCCTTTACAAACTGATAACTAGACACATTTACAAACTGATAACTAGACCTCTTATGAAACTGATACCCTCTTACAAACTGATAACTACATTATAAACATGATTACCCTCTTACAAACTGATAAATAGACACATTTTCCTTTATAAACTGATAACTAGACACATTTTCCTTTTTATAAACTGATAACTAGACATAAATTTTCATTTTTATAAACTGATAACTAGACACATTACCCTTACAAACTGATAACTAGACACATTACCTTTTACAAACTGATAAATAGACACATTACCCTTTTACAAACTGATAACTAGACACATTACCCTCTTACAAACTGATAACTAGACACATTACCCTCTTACAAACTGATAACTAGACACATTACCCTTTTACAAACTGATATAGACACATTACCTCTTACAAACTGATAACTAGACACATTACCCTCTTACAAACTGATAAATAGACACATTTTCCTTTTACAAACTGATAACTAGACACATTACCCTTTTACAAACTGATAAATAGACACATTTCCTTTTACAAACTGATAACTAGACACATTTTCCTTTTACAAACTGATAAATAGACACATTACCCTTTTACAAACTGATAACTAGACACATTTCCCTTTTATAAACTGATAAATAGACACATTTCCCTTTTACAAACTGATAACTAGACAAACTGATAAATAGACACATTTCACTCTTATAAACTGATAAATAGACACATACCCTTTTACAAACTGATAAATAGACACATTTCCCTTTTACAAACTGATAAATAGACACATTACCCTTTTATAAACGAATTACAAACTGATGAATAGACACATTTTCCTGATTATTTTTAAACGGATTACAAAGATGGACACCACATTTTCCTTTTATAAACGGATTAGTGGATAGTGGACATTTTCCTTTTATAAACGGATTACAAACGTGATTGGACCACATTTTCCGTTTTTAAACGGATTAGGGACAACATTTTTCCTTTTATAAACGGATTAGTGGATCACATTTTTCTTTTATAAGTGGATTAGTGGACCACATTTCCCTTTTATAAACGGATTTAGTGGACCACATTTTCCTTTTATAAACGGATTAGTGGACCACGATTTCCTTTTATAAACGGATTAGTGGACCACATTTTCTTTTTATAAACGGATTAGTGGACTACATTTACTTTCATAAACGCATTAGTGGACCACATTTTCCTTTTATAAACGGATTAGTGGACCACATATTCCTTTTATAAACGGATTAGTGGACTACAATTTCCGTTTTATAAACGGATTAGCGACGTTTATAAACAGATGAGTGGACCACATTTTCCTTTTATGAACGAATTAGTGGATCACATTTTCGTTTTATAAACGGATTAGTGGACTACATTTTCTTTTTATAAACGGATTAGTGACCACATTTTCCTTTTATAAACGAATTAGTGGACCACATTTTCCTTTTATGAACGAATTAGTGGACCACATTTTCCTTTTATAAAAGGATTATTGGACCGTGTTTTCCTTTTATAAATGGATGAGTGGACCACATTTTTCTGTTATGAACGGATTAGTGGATCATATTTTCGACGTTTATAAACGGATTAGTGGACCACATTTTCCTTTTATCAACGGATTAGTCGATCACATTTTCCGTTTACAAACGGATTAGTGGACCACGTTTTCCTTTTTTAAACGGATTAGTGGAATACAATTTCCTTTTATAAACGGATTAGTGGACCACATTTTCCTTTTATAAATGGATTAGTGGACCACATTTTCCTTTTATAAACGGATTAGTGGACCGTGTTTTCCATTTTTGTCCTTTTTATAAACGGATGAGTGGACCACGTTTTCCTTTTATAAATGGATGAGTGGACCACATTTTTCTGTTATGAACGGATTAGTGGATCATATTTTCCGTTTATAAACGGATTAGTGGACCACATTTTCTTTTTTATCAACGGATTAGTCGATCACATTTTCCTTTTATAAATGGATTAGTGGACCACATTTTCCTTTTATAAATGGATTAGTGGACCACATTTTCCTTTATAAACTGATTGGTGGACCATTTTTCCTCTTACAAACGGATCAGTGGACTACGTATTCCTCTTACAACTGGGTGATTGGACCACATCGCCCTGATGAGTAAAACGACATTTCTCGGATTCTTGCAAACTTTTGATGGGTTAAAACGACATTTTCCTCTTAAAAACTAATTAGTAAAACGACATTTCCCTTTGCAAACTGGATGAGTAAAACGAAATTTCTTTCTTGCAAACTGATGAATAAAACGACATTTCTCTTAAAACGACATTTTCTCTCTTGCAAACTGATAAGTAAAACGAAACTGATAAGTAAAACGACATTTCTCTCTTACAAAACTAATGAGTAAAACGACATTTCTTCTTACAAACTAATGAATAAAACGACATTTCTCTCTTGCAAACTGATGAGTAAAACGACATTTCTCTCTTACGAAATGATGAGTAAAACGACATTTCTCTCTTACAAACTAATGAGTAAAACGACATTTCTCTCTTGAAACTGATGAGTAAAACGACATTTCTCTCTTACGAAATGATGGTAAAACTTGACATTTCTCTCTTACAAACTAATGAGTAAAACGACATTTCTTTCTTGAAACTGATGAGTAAAACGACATTTCTCTCTTGCAAACTAATGAGTAAAACGTCATTTCTCTCTTGCAAATGATGAGTAAAAAACTACTAAAACGATGAGTAAACGTCATTTTTCCTACGAAATGATGAGAGTAAAACGACATTTCTCTCTTGCAAACTGATGAGTAAAACGACATTTCTCTCTTACGAAATGATGAGTAAAACGACATTTCTCTCTTACGAAATGATGAGACATTTCTCTCTTAAAACGACATTTCTCTCTTGCAAACTGATGAGTAAAACCATATTTCTCTCTTACAAACCCATGAGTAAAACCACATTTCTCTCTTACAAACTGATGAGTAAAGCGACATTTCTCTCTTGCAAACTGATGAGTAAAACCACATTTTCTCTTACGAGTTGACCACAATTCCCTCTTACAAGCTAATGATTGGACCACATCTTCTCTTACACACTGATGAGTGGACCCCATTTCCCTCTTATGAACTGTTGAGTTGATCACATTTCTCTCTTGCAACCCGATGAGTAAACCACATTTCCCTCTTGCAAGCCGATGAGTAAACCACATTTCCCTCTTTCAAACCGATTAATAAACCACATTTCCCTCTTACAAACCGATTAATAAACCACACTTTCCTCTTACAAACCGATTAATAAATCACATTTTCCTCTTACAAACCGATGAGTAAACCACATTTTCCTCTTACAAACCGATGATTGGACCACATCTCCCCTTTTATAAGCTGATGAATGAACCATTTTCCTCTTATAAGCTGATGAATGGACCACATCTCCCTCTTATAAGCTGATGATTGGACCACATCTCCCTCTTATAAGCTGATGAATGGACCACATCTCCCTCTTACAAGCTGATGAATGGACCACATTTCCCTCTTATAAGCTGATGAATGGACCACATTTCCCTCTTACAGACTGATGAGAGGACCACATTTCCCTCTTACACACTGAAGGTTGGTCCACATTTTTTTTCTTATAAATTGATGAGTAGACCACATTTCCCTCATACACATTGATGAGTGGACCACATTTCCTTTTTACACATTGATGAGTAGACCACATTTCCCTCTTACACACTAATGAGTGGACCACATTTCCCTCTTACACATTGATGAGTGGACCACATTTCTAACACATTTACGTATAGACCACATGTCCCTCTTTCACACTGATGAGTGGACCACATTTCCCTCTTACACTTAGTGGACCACATTTCCCTCTTACATGTTGATCAGTAGACCATATCTCCAATTTACGAGTTGCTGAGTGGACCATATTTCCCTCTTACAAACTGATGAGTGGACCATATTTCCCTCTTACAACCTGCTGAGTGGACCATATTTTTCTCTTACAAACTGGTTACATTTTGATCAGTAGACCACATTTCTCTCTTACAAACTGGTGATAAGACCATATTCCCTCTTACAAACTGATGAGTGGACCACATTTCTCTCTTACAAACTGGTAATTAGACCATATTTTCCTCTTACAAACTGATGAGTGGACCACCTTTATCTCTTACAAACTGGTGATTAGACCATATTTTCCTCTTACATTTTGATGAGTAGACAATATTTCTCTCTTACGAACTGGTGATAAGATCATATTTTCCTCTTACACACTGATGAGTGGACCACATTTCCTTCTTACACACTGATGAGTAGACCACATGTCCTTCTTACACTTGATGAGTGGACCACATTTCCTTCTTACACACTGGTGAGTAGACCACATTTCCTTCTTACACACTGATGAGTGGACCACATTTCCTTCTTATTATAAACTCATTCAAACTTTTAGAAATGAATTCTCACGCCATGAATAACTTTTAAAAAGAAACCCGTTTAATCAAGAGTGAAAAAAAGGGAAAGGATATGAATATTTTAAAACATTGTAGAAAGGTGCTTGAATGAAGACATTATTGTTTTCAATTAACAATTAGAAAACACCAACATAATATCTGTGCTCAGAAAAGTGCTGAAACCATGTGTTTAGGTAGGAAGGGACGGGGGGGGGGGGGGGTGGGGGTGGGGGGAGTGCGCTGGTGACGGAGGAAAGTCGATGAGTATGAAAACTGGTGTTCGGTCTCCTTTACTGCATTTGAATAATTGTTTTAAACAGTTATGTCCTCGGCGTGTCTCCAATATTTGCCATGTTAGTTTATGCAGAGCTTCTGTCACGCATTATTGGTTCTCAAGACCGACAGTTGGTGACGAAACGTGCAGCCTCTTATTTGCATTTTTTTCAATTTTCATGAAAAAAAAATTCTGGAGGGGAGGGTCCCATGTTGCACAAGCGTATTCCAAAATTGGCCTTACTATAAATTATTTTTTTTAAAACAATAGAGTAATGTGTGACGCTTCTGATTTGATCTCTTGTGGGCAGCTTTGCGGGCTATGGACCCGAGAGACTTGTTTGCTTTTTGTATGATATAATTTTCGTGTCTGTCCTCTTTCAGATTTTTTACTCAGTTAAGGTGTATTTTCTGCATGTTGTAATATATGCTCGTTTATTTTGTATTCATATTGAATGGGCTATTTCAAATTTCCTATGGTGATGATAGAGGATTTCGAGGGTATGGAAACACATTTGCTTTTTTTCGCCAGGATATCAGGGAGTCTAAGGCCGAAAACATACTAAATCCATCATTCTGAGGCCTCATAGATATATGCAGGTGAAGGATGACAAACAGTGGTCATACTGAGCACATCAAATTGCCGCCTTTCTATGACGTAAGTAGTGTGCAAGACATAAGAGATTGAGTTTTATAACAATATTTTAAGATCACGATATTATAGCGTTATATATATGTTGTTGTGACGTTTTGTTGTGTTGTATTTTCTCTGCATTTGTCTTATGAGACGTTCGATATTCGTTGTCATCAAGGTATGTGTTGTTTCCCAATTACTGTTCTCTTGGTAATGTCTGTGTGTGTGTGTGTGTGTGTGTGTGTGTGTGTGACAAAGAGTTGTTTTCAAAGCCACTGTATTATTTATCTCTCAGGTCTTTATTTAATGTCAACACATTGGGTACGGTGCAGAGATAACTCACAAACCACTTCAGAGCCATGCCGATGACATTATCAATTTGCTGCGTTCTAGTGACGGGTGTCTTTAAAGGTCATATGACAGCCACTAGCAAAAGTGTGACATTGTCATTGCAATGTAGCTGATTGATTAAATCGTTGTGGACGCGGATTAGCGTTGTTTTCAGTATTTGACCTCGCCTGTATGATGATTGAGAAAAAAAAGGTGGAGGGGGGGGGGGGGGGCACAGGTTGCGGTTAATGATATGATTGGTTAGTTTTCGTACACAACGTTTCTCAATAATCTGTGAAATGAAATTCAGGTTTGAGATGAGTTCAATTCAATTCCATTCAAATTAATTTTTTTTAAACTTTCATCATTAAAATTTCGTTGTCAAAATTCTTCTTCTTTAAGAGTGGAGTCCCAAGCAGTTATTTGAAAACAGAAAGGAAATCCGCATTTTCGATAAAACAAATATTGGCGATGGAGGTTAAAGCTGTTGCAGCTTTCCTCATCAATGCAGGCCTTTCGAACCCACGTGGGTGTAGCGTCCACTTTGCATTGCTTATTTATTGCTACATCTGCATCCTTGATGAGTTCAGTGATTTCCTTTAGCGGGTGTAGGTAAAAAGTAGGAAAGTGATGGTGGTGTTGTGGTGTATTTCATACCACTTGTTTTAATGGTGTCAGTCTTCTGGTCAAGATCCGATCGCATAGTGACAATTTTGTTAACGAAATATTGATTAAATCTGTCAGTGTCAGCTGATTCCCGTCATTTGTGTGTGATAGTAAGAAAGATGGTGGGCGGTTGTGTTTCATGAATCCTTTTATGATCTTGAACAATCCCTTGTGTTCGGCGAGGTTGTCTCTGATAAATTTAAATTTACATTCGTCTATATAATTATGCCCATCTATTTCGTTTTTCGCTTTGTTTGATGTACACGTACGATTCTTTGGGAACGACAAGCTTAGATTTTCATCAAGTTTCCTCGGCTGTTTCGAGATTATGATTTTATCACATAACCATTTGGTGTCCGGTTTTACTTTTATTACGTTTGTAATTAAAGGGTCTGCGGGGGGGGGGGGGGCATGTTTGTCAAGTATTTCGACCAAATTTTGTTAACGGCGGGGCCAAACGACTTTGGTTTCAACAGTCAAAGCTTCATCTAGGCTTTTAGTTACCGGTAGCTTTGATTTGACTATGTCACTTAACGTTCCATGTCCAACGATTTCGTTGTCCTGTTCGATATCAGCTTTTGCTGATAAAGAGGGTTTTTAAAAATATTTTAAGCGAAATTTTGCGCTGTGATGATCTGAGATGTGGTTGTTAGCTCTGCTATACGCATACATCTTGCGCACTGTTGTCATTGGAGTGGCTCATAACAAGGTCAAGCGTGTTTTCGGCTATACGTGTTGGTAATTTTACAGGTTGTATCGAGTTGCATGCCTCGATGATTAATGAAATTAAATGTCTTTCTTTCTGAATTACCATTGACATGGATGTTGAAATCTCAAAAGAATAATAATTATATTGTTTGGTTTGGCAGAAATATCGATTTTGTGATATTGAAATTCATTTAGAAACGTGGTAATTAAGGTACGGTAGGCCTATTGTTTTTCTGGATGCTGGAGAGTGATATATCAAATCGAATTTGTAGTGACAACTATTGATCTTCGTGTTACACACAATGATCTCAAATGTAGATGGTTGCATAGAGTTTATCAATTCAATATCCAATTTTCTTTTTTAAACGACCATATTTTATTTAGTCTACCACCTTCTCTGTTATGAGGACGGCTCCATTTAAGAAAATAAAATGTAATTGCTGTCATCTTTTAGTCAGGTTTCTGTTATGAAAAGCAAGTCTATGTCACTGTCAATTAGATCGACGTAGGCATATTTGTTCAACGGCGTTGTTTTTAAAAAAAATTACGAACAGAGCGTGCATTTAATAGTGCAACGTCTAAAGGGTTTAAATCTGGTCGTTTTTTCTCTCATTTGTTTGTGTATTTGGTGTCGGCCTATTGAACGAATATTAGATTGTTGGTATTGGAATGTTGTTGTTTGTTGTTGTTTTTTTGGAGGGGGTGGGGTTCGGGAGGGGGGGGTGTTTTGCAAAACATGTACAGATGTATTTTCAACTTTTATGATAATGCATACAAATTGAATGCGAGGGAGTCTCTATTTATTTAGCTTACGTCAATGTCATAAAGGGTATTTAAACTGATGATGTCACCACATGAGTCCTCGTTATATTGACTCACAGTTGAGCAAATACACACATGCGATCCCCAAAGTATTAGATACAAAGTCATTTTGTTTCAATTTTGTCACAGACATGTACCGGTGTAGTATGTCTTTCAGCTTTGTGGTTTAGTCCGGGGAGTTCGATTTACTTTCTCAATTTGCGGTGAACAACAACATTCACAAATACGTACAACATCTTGTAGGCATAGAATCGATACATTTTAAATGCTAACAAAACAAACTAGATATATCGCGGTTGATGAATAGAAAAGCCTACGAGCACACAGATGGCGGCAGTGTTTGTAAGTAAGGAACGGATAATGGATCATGTGTTATTCTCTTATTAAATGATAGGCGAAATATGACAATAAGTGACAACTCCACTAATAAAGACAGAACAAACATGTGACGTTTCGAGCATAACCCTTCGTCTAGATCTAAGTAATACCTCCGGCATCACACAATGTGATGTCAGAAGAAAAACATAAAGGAGAAAGAAAGAAAGAAAAAGACAGTGATGTTAAGAAACGTGGCAGAGGGGGTGTGAAGAAAGAGCGAGAGTGGAAGGTTCAGATCTAGAATGAAATAAAAATATGAAAATAAGTAAGTAATAAAAGGTGAGAAGGAGATAGAGAATGAGAGAAAAGAGAGAGAGGTGAGTGTGAGAGAGAGAGAGAGAGAGAGAGAGAGAGAGAGAGAGAGAGAGAAAGAAAGAAAACAGGCGGGAAGAAAGAAAGGGAAGAGAGAGAGAGAGAGAGAGAGAGAGAGAGAGAGAGAGAGAGAGAGAGAGAGAGAGAGAGAGAGAGAGAGAGAGACACGTGTGAGTATGGGAAACAAGAACGAAAAAATAGGATAAAATGTAATGTCCTATTTTTTTCGTTCTTGCTTCCCATGCTCACACGTCTCTCTCTCTCCCTTTCTTTCTTCCTGGCTGTTCTCTTCTCTCTTCTCTCTCTCTCTCTCTCTCTCTCTCTCTCTCTCTCTCTCTCTCTCTCTCTCTCTCTCTCTCTCTCTCTCTCTCTCTCTCACACACACACACACACACTCTCTCTGTTTTTCTCTCATTCTCTCTATCTCCTTCTCACCTTTTATTACTGACTTATTTTCATATTTTTATTTCATTCTAGATCTAAACCTTCCTCTCTCGCTCTTTTTTCACACCTCCTCTGCTACGTTTCTTAACATCAGTCTTTTCTTTCTTTCTTTCTCCTTTATGTTTTTCTTCTGACATCACATTGATACTAAATATTTCTCGTTTGTTATCTGACGAAGGGTTATACCCGAAACGTCACGTGTTTGTTCTGTCTTTATTAGTGGAGTTGTCACTTATTTTCATATTTCGCCTTTGACTTCACTCCACTGTGGCTCCTTCGTATTATTTTTTAAATGATATGGAGCATCTTCTTTTATTTACACTAAAAGAGCGTGCGTGGGAAAGTGAAACTAAAAATAAAAGGTGGGCCAGTTGAAGAAACGAAAAGTGCATGATAGCAGTTTTAGTTTTACAGTTTAACAGTTTGTTGACATAAGAGATAAGCTGCGGACTGACACTGAAACGACAGTGACGACTGGATTGTGTTAGCGATTACAGTGATTAGTGCTACCAGGGGAGAGGTGTAGCTCAAATAGGGTGTTGAAGAGAGGACTCATCAATGATTAGTAAAAACTAAAACTGTGTATCTATTATTTAAAGATCGACAATCTTCTTTTTGTGTCTTATTTCATTTCCCCTGCCCTCTGTCAGCCTTTAACGTAAACACTTAATTTCTCCTTTGTGAATGCTCCATTGAACCCGTCTCAATAGTCTCATTGACGCGACACAATTGTAAGGGGATTTCAATCCTTTTGACTGATTGAATCTTTGGTTGTTTCCATGACGCAAGAAGCCGTAGGTCCACGAAATGCATTGATTGAACAAAATCAATATAGATCTAGATCTATTGAGCCATTTTTAACTTTTTTTCCTAGGATCAGTTTACAGCCTGAAATAGACTCAAATTGTCCCACCTTACATGATTGGCTAGACCTTCCTACTTTATGTCATCGATTTTCGTTTTAGGATTAAAGCCATATCTGAGGTTGCCTTCCAAAAGCTTATGTCAAAACTTGTTGAAAATGGCGAAGGTGATTTTTCATTGAAAAATTATTTTATTTTAAACTTTTCCTAAGGCTAATGAGGTGTTTATCTTGTTCTGATATGGGCATAGATCTAGTATATTTATATTAACATAGGTTCCATGTGTATATTTATAAGACAATACTATGGAGAATCTAGATCTTTTTCTGCATTTTGTTTCATTTTAAATGCTATATATAGATCTAAATCTAAACTCTTTTCTATATATTCTACAATTAATATTATTTTGTGTGTATGCTTTATTTAATGATAAACATTTGGGCGGTTTCCAATATGATACTAACTACAGATGAATTGTCAAAAAGGGGAAAATCTGAATGTTTTCAACCTGCAGCATCATAAAACAAATATATATATGTCTAGCAATTTTATAAACTGTTATGAAGATGGACAGAAAAAAGATATTTTACACTGATGTTTAAGGATAACATAGGATTTTTTTAAATGGAGGTTTTGATTATATTGAATACTGCAATCTGTTTCAAATGTAATCATAAGGAAGCATTAAATGCTGCCTAAAAATAAAATTTATCAGTTTTTAAATTGCATGTTTCATATAATTTAAGTGCTTAACTTATTACACATTTTTTGATAATTCTAACAACAAAATGAACCAACGTTCAGCAATGCCTTTATTCAGAAATGAATTCAAATTTTCTACTTGATTTTAATGTCACTTAAACTCCACCTTACTAACTTGTATTCTTTTCATATAGCCAGAAAAATTGTCTAGACCCAGCTCTAGCCTAGCTGATTTGCTTAAAGATTAAGGCAAAGCCAAACATATTGTGGTCCTTACTGGAGCTGGTGTCAGTGCAGAGAGTGGCGTGCCCACCTTTCGTGGAGCTGGAGGTTTGTGGAGAAAATGGAGAGCTCAGGTAAAATTTTGATATTAGAAGAGACTAGTTTGAGTTCAAAGATATTTGTAAGTTGTTTGAAAGACCTAATTTTTCCGTACCAGAAAGAAATATATGTTTTCACTGATTTAGTTGAGTAAAGGAGAATAAAGTAACTATTCTAGGAGCTGAGTGTACGATAACCAGGAGTACAGTCCTGCTTTTCTAGACATGCCGCATAATGTAGTAGTTTGCAATTGCTTTCAATGCCGTCTTTACTTTTTCCCAAGTCTGATTACACGAAGCTACCCATTTTGCTGCTGTCAACAGGTGGACCAGAAAAAATTCCTTGGATTGGGAATCAAACCGGGATCTACTGAGTGGTACTCAGATACTTTACTGACTGAGCTACAGGCACCATAACATTTTACTTTCGATTACATTTGCAACATGTTAATATGATGTTTTATGGGGACAAATGATTACAAAATTGAGTCATTGTTTGTCATCAGATTTATCTGTTATGGCCAGTTTTAGACAAGAACAAATTTTATATAAGATATTATATCATATGTTATATATATAGTTACAAACTTAAAAACTGCTCTGGCAGCATAGCAAATTATGCATGTGCCTATGAATCAAGTGTATTTTTCTTTCTTATAGGATTTGGCAACTCCAGAGTCATTTACAGCAGACTCATCATTAGTATGGGAATTTTACCATTACAGAAGGAAGTTATGGGCACCAAGAATCCAAACCCTGTGAGTTGTAATTTTACCATAATAACAATAATAATCATAAATAGTACATTTTTATAGCACTTATACTACATAACAGCTCTAAGCGCTTTGACATGTCAAAAGGCAAATTTCTAGAAGAACACTATCATGACCAATATTAAACATACATACATGTGCAGTCTCAAACATGCATAAGGTAGAAGTGCAATGAATTAAAATTCTGCGTGGCCCAAGGCTTGATCATAAAAATAAGAGGGACGGTAAAAAAGCAAAATTGTGTATAAACATCAAGCAAGATAGAAATGAACATGTTAAAAACGATAATTATACACATTAAGGGTAGGTAAAAGGTCAGTTTAAAAATATTTTTAACAAATAAAGTATTATATCTAAAAAGATGGGTTTTCAAATTCTTTTTGAAGGCTTCAATATTTCTGACACTTCTTAGATCAATATTCATTCAGGTTGTTCCAAGTGTATGGGCCAAAATAAATAAAAGATTTTCTACTGATGCTATTAAGTTTAAAAGTAGAAGAACGGTAAGAAGATCAATTGCTGACCTTAAATTAAGGGATGATTCATAGGGAATAGTCGATCGATTGAGGTAAGAAAGGCCAGCGATCATCAAAACATATAACTTATAACTGAAATGTCTTTTACATGTAATGATATAATATTGCCTTACGTCTTTTCCTTTTCTTTTTCTTCTTTTGCATTTAGAAGCCTACCCCTGTACCTTTTTTTTCTTCTTATTTGCCTCAGGAAGTTTATTACGTCCAATAAAGAGGATTGAAAACAATTTGAGCATAATTATAAATAGTATGTTACCTAGACATTACATTCTTGACAAAGTCTTCTTTTTTTTTTTTTTTCGGTTACAATTTAAAGATTTAGGGAAAAGCTGTTTTGTTTAAACGACTCAATAAAGATATGGTTTGGTTTGGTATTTTTTATCAAGGTATGTATATTATAGAACTTTTATCTTTTATGGTTAAATTAGTTCATTTGAATTCTTAGCTTTAACTTATAATTTATGAATAGTCAGTTTGTACCATGAATGAAAAATGTGGTAGAAGCAAAAGGAAGAGAAGAATGTCATTTCCATGAGCTTTTTTTCTGTTTTTTTATCCTTTGCTTCTATACCACTTCTTGCCCACTTGCTTGTTTTAGTTTCGTTGTTTCCATTCATACTTTTTTATTCTCTTCCTCTTTTTCTTTCATAGGCTCATATAGCCATAGCTGAATGTGAGAAACGTTTGAAGAGCCAAAACAGACATTAGTTGTCGTAACTCAAAACATAGACGAATTATAGAAAAGCAGGGTCAGAGAATATTCTGGAACTCCATGGTAATATTTTTTAATGTTTTTTGTGTGGTGCAGTCGCAAGGGGAGTATTTGATGAGGGGGGGGAGGGGTGATCGTTTAGACAGAAGGGAAAGTTTTATATTTTGTTTGGTATTTTTAGTTTTATCAGGACATGCTTCAATTTTTAAAATTCAGGACAAGATAGTTAACGGACAAACTTATAAGTATCATGAACAGCTCTCTTTTAGTCTTTTATTAGATATTTGTGTTTTTTACAGTACATTGTTGAGGATATATGCTGCAAACAGTATCTCCAACACATCATTTGACTTTTAGCATTTAGTTTGGTGAATATGGTTGAAGATTGAAAAGTTGCAGACCGTGGGGCTGACAGGAATATTTTTAAAATTGTATTTATTTTCATTAATGAATTGGTATTTCATATACTTGAATCCGTCTCTCAACCAAAGTTAATACGCATTGATCTCGTTTTTTTGTCAGGAAGCCTTTTTCACACACGATGAACCAGATGCGGGGATGTGAGTCCAAACTATGACAGCCCCATATGCCCAGCACTTGTCGGAAAACTCTACGGTATTTCAAAACACAAATTCTCTTTCCAGCTTGGTTCATTTTATCCATGCACATTTATAGAATGGTGACCATTCCTGGTGAAGACGAAATTCATAGTATAAAATATAAATAATACAAATCTCTCTCTAATGCCGGCCGCTGTCCGTCTAGCATATGATGGTTCAGTTTAAATGAGAGCCAGTGTACGGCCGACTGACTTGACAAAATTAACGAGGGTCTAACCTGTGGTCGATATCGATAGACCTCTTTTTATCGGCAGAAGGAGTGCATCTAAACCATTAACTAATGTGTCTGAAGTTTTATACTTTAGTTTCATTTGGAAAAATTTGGTATATGGGAGATTGATGAAAACCCAAAGCCAAAATAAGTACTGTATATCACGTCTTAGTCAGGACCCTCTAGCGTATAAGACGCATCACCCACTTTGAAGAAATCTTATCTCAATCATATACGTGTCAGATAAGACGACTTCCATTTAAAATCAGAACAAAGCTCCTGACACTAATTATTATACATTTATGATATATAATGAGTGATGATGCGATAAGTATAGGCCGATAGAGAGAGAGTCTAGAGAGAGAGAGAGAGAGAGATAGAGAGAGAGAGAGAGAAGAGAGAGCAAGTGGCGACAAAGAAAGAAACCCAACAACAGCAACACAAAGCTAACTGAAAAGAAAGCTGACAACGTTTTTTTTGTCCTTGTCCGAATAATTCCACCACCACCCTTAACATCCCCCCATCTTCTCTTGCCTCATCCCCTCTCCAATTATTTGTTTCTATTTCTTTTATGGTCACACACTCACACACAGCGACACAGTGTTTACTCTGTCGATCGATGATTGCTTTATGAATCACAGTCGGATTGCGATCGATAATTGCTTTGCGAAATTACGAGGCCGGATTGCGATCGATGATTGCTTCGCGGAATCACGTAATGGATTGCGATCGATAATTGCTTTGCGGAATTACGGGCCCGGATTGCGATTGATGATTGCTTCGTAGAATCACGGGGCCGGATTGAACCTCCATTGATAATGTTATTTTCTCTCCGAAATATTTATTGCACTTTAGTTGTAAACTACAGTGTATTGTATCGTTATGTGGAGAGGTGTACATAGCGGGAACGTGCTATAACTAGCCACCACCGTCAGTAAAAAAAATATTTTAAAGCTTCCTACGCGTGATGATGTACAGTAAAGAAATAATTTATTTTCGGAAGGAAATAAACAAACACAGCTTGTTTGTGGACACCGCAGATAAGACGCAGGTAGACTTTGCACCTACGATTTTACTAAAAAAAAGTAACGTCCTATACGCAGTGATATACGGTATGACATACAATTTGTATTTCAAGCACACAGCCTGAGCTAAATCTTGTCATGACAGATTATGATCTTTGTTCCAAAACATTTCTGACTGTAAATGCAGGGATTTAGATACATAATAATAATAACAAGAATGATATTAAATCTTTATTGTCCAACGAAGGCAATTTTTCTTTTGATTTACATTTGTCATGTTACAAAATACATTTATTACATAGATAGGGAAGAAGAATATGCTGTTCATTCATCAAAACTTGACCTTGATGAGCACGATTTTGAAACAGGAGCAGTGCAACGAATAGATCTAGATCTACCAACCAAAGTGAGGAGGAAGGTGAAATCATTTCAATCATGATGGCAATCTTTGAAGCAAATCAACCTTCCACATAATCCTAGTTTTAGAGCAGTTAGAGCTAGCTTTTCACCGATTATAATTTCTGCAGTATCAATTATATTGATAAAAAAGTGTTTTTGTGTGGTAATATAAATGATGTCGTCTACACCTAGAGTGAATATTGACCTCATTTTCTCAGATGATATGGAGTACATAAATTGACTATTTTGAAAGACAATTGGATGTAAACTATTTTTCTTTATTGTATATATATATATATATATATATATATACACACACATATATATATTCTCGTAGATCCTTATTAAGAGTATTGAAAAACAACTAGATGTAAACTATTTCTCTGTATTATATATACTCTCATGGATTCCTTTTAGGATTTTAGGAGTATTGAATGACATTAAACACAAGCAGCTAGAGAAAGAATTACTTTTTTTTTTCCCTGTTGATTAAGTTGGGTTTTTTAAAACTTTTTTTTTTAGAACCCGGGAGCTCATTCCCAAGTCTGGCGGCAGCCTGTCCACTTTGCCACTGATGCCACACATTATACAAGTACAAAAACAGTGAAGTTTTGTAAAAACTAAAAAGGCAAATGCCACTCCCACTGTCCCTCATGCACCCTGGGTCAAAACATGGATTTGGGCTATGGGCTCAACAAAGAGTTAATATGTATATTATATCTTATTATGTGATATCATGGTGCATCTGAATTAAAGGTCCTCAATATGAGTCAACAATTAGTTTCCATAATGCTTTTGGTTTAAACTAGAGTTTCTTTTGAATTTTAAGTCGGTAAATTGTTCTTTTTTTTTTTTTTTTTTTTAATTAAGTGAACCTGATCCCAATGCTAAGGATGCAAAGATCCCTGTGGAGGAACTCCCCGTTGCAAGAAAGCAAAATGCAAGGGCCTCTTGCGGCCTCATGTTGTTTGGTTTGGAGAATCATTAGACAAAGATGTCATGGAAAAAGCTCATGACGAACTTGAGAAATGCGACCTGTGCTTGGTGGTAAATTATCATTTAAATTGTTTACGATTTTGTTTTCCCGCTTCGCAAATATCAGACAGGATTTATTTCTTTGTTGTTGATGTGAATTTAAAGTTCCATTCAAGTTGCCATCCTTGTCTGTGTCTTTCTCTGTCTCTGCTGTCTCTCTCTGTCCCCTTTGTCTTTTTTTTCTCTCTGTATGTTTCTCTGTCTGTCTATCTGTCTACCCGTCTCTTTCGCTGTGTCTCTGTCTGTCTGTCTGTCTGTCTGTCTGTCTGTCTGTCTGTCTGTCTGTCTGTCTCTCTCTCTCTCTCTCTCTCTCTCTCTCTCTCTCTCTCTCTCTCTCTCTCTCTCTCTCTCTCTCTCTCTCTCTCTCTCTCTCTCTCTCTTCTCCCTCTCTCTTTTCTTCGTTCCTTCTTTCAGATTGTATACCTCTATTCTACACATGAATATTTGTTTGTAGAAAGGCCTAGATCTACTTTCTTTCTATTTCTAGAATTGAGTTCCACATTGCACTAGGTTTATATTAGGTATTGTGGCGCTATCAATAGTGTTGGAAATTACATTAAATAATATTGAGGGGGGGGGGGACTGGCGAGTTTTGGACCAAAAGGTTGATTTCCTGTCCTTTGTATATTCGGGTAGAACGATCATTTATCTACCGCTTCTTGGCAGAAAAATGTCCATAGGATGTATACATGTTTTTTTAGAAAATATTTTGTAAGCGAGGGTAGGTAAAAACAATCAAAATTTTGACGTAAATTACCCTAACACTGACTGAGAAAATGGCAGTAAAAACCCGTATATTGACGGTTAATCGCCAAATGTGGCAACACCAAATTTGACCTTATTTCTGCCGTCACCGATCGACGTGTCTGCCCATCACCGTGTGATATTATAGACGTTGCGCGTCAGTGTGTATGTAAACACGCGCACAAGCATAGGACATAGAGGAAAAAAACAAAAAACTGGTAATTTTGACGTCTGTTTTCACAACAGTGCACATCTAAACCTAGATTTATAATCCTATTTACATAAGTAACAATGTCAGAGAATGTCGGAAGAGTAAGGGGGCTGCTACAACAAGGGAAACCCGTCTGAAGCGTTTGTTTTGTGTTATTTTCTTTTGATTTTTTTTACATGCATCTTTCTCAAAATGTCGTTTTTGCACACTAAAATTCTTTCTCTTCCTCCATTTACCGAAATTTTTGTATTATATTTGACACACTCTTATCAATGTTAATAGAATGACGTTTTTTAAAAATATTACTGTAAACTTTTTGAGAATTTGTTTTTTTTTGTAATAAAAATGCCGTTTTTTGTATTCATAATATATTGTATTTTCAAAAATTCATTAAAAAAAACTATCAAAAATATCGAAAAAACCCGACGTCACTCTTTAGATATTGAATGGAAAAGACGATCTGCACAGATTTTGAGTGATTTTATTCATAACTAAGGGAGGAGATAGATTTTGAAAATTGAGTCAAAATCCAAGATGGCGACCGTTTCTATGGCAACCAAGGACGCTACAAACTTTTTAAAGATATAGGATGACTGTGTTTTGACAGTTACTCATGTACAGACTAAAAGCAATCACCTAAACTCAAAAGCAAAAAAAATTACACAGGTGCCGCTAATTGATTAGTCAAATATTGATTAACTCCATCATTGTCATACTGAAAAAGGGTGTTTTCATTATAAAGTCATTCCTTTTATAACGCCCAATTTACCACTGGCACAATAGTTGGCAGTATAATGAGATTTGAGTGTATACTACAATTTCGTCTTTACCTGCATCTGTTCTAGGTTGAACGTCATCAGTGGTATATCCTGCGGCCATGTTTGCCCCATCGGTAGCCAGGAGAGGAGTTCCTGTGGCCGAATTCAACATTGAAGCAACACCGGCCACTGGTCAGTTTGGGTAAGTCACTTTGGGCATCTTTCGGTCTTCTTCTTCTTCTTCTTCTTCTTCTTCTTCTTCTTCTTCTTCTTCTTCTTCTTCTTCTTCTTCTTCTTCTTCTCATGAAGGGACTGGTTCAACGTTCGAGTTCAATTTTTTTACAACCCTTAGAACAGTCTCATAGCTTACGGCCTGAGCTGGCTCGGGGCTAGTTGTGGGTCCCTGTGGCGAAATCCACCTTCGGCAATCGAACGAGCCACACTAAATTACATTAGGTTAGAAGGGGGCTCCTCGGTCAATGGCGAGGCTTGCTTAGCTCACTCTCGGGAACAGGTTTACTGTCGGTAATTAGAGGTTAGTAGAGAAAGTCAACCATTGTTCTCATGAGAATGACTTTATTTCTGCGGCCGAGGGAGGGGGAGGGGGCGCTTTGGAACCTCCAACTTACATCCCTAGGAAACCTTCCAACCCCTTTCCAAAATCGGAGGTATGTACGAGTCGTACAGTTTAGAGGCTGATTCGGTTTTTTGTCGTAGGTGGGATTCTTGTCTGTTGCCCCAAATGCCGTCTGGCCAGACGCATCTTTTTGCTTGTCCTTTTTTGGTGTTTATTTAATCATTTGCGTTTTTGATTCCTTGAAAGTGAATGTGGTGTTGCTTTTTGTTTCTTTGAAAGTAAATGTGGTGTTGCCCTTTGGTTCCTTGCACTGGAATTTTGTTCTATCTCTAAACAGGAAAGGTGCCTGGCTAATCGGCATAACTTTGTGCGGGCTTGCATCTATTATCATCACCATTTTCTCCATAATTATTTATTTTACACTCACTTGTTATCAAAATTTGGCTTGAGCGTCAGCAAAACATTAATTATTACACTTGCGTTAGTGCTACACATACTACAAAATATGTACACGATGTTGTAAGTGCCAGTTCACAACGACCATAAGCCAGACACACCAGACATTCATTGCGCAGGTGTGAAATTAGACGTTGAGCCAGTCCTTGCTTGTCCATCTAACAAAACAGTACTGTTTTGACATGGGATGGCGCTTAGAAAGCAGAATTGTTCACTGTCATCGCCTTCCATTACCCAGGTGGGAAATAAGACATCGAGCCAGTATCTGATTGTCCACATAACAAAACAGTACTGTTTTGACATAGGGTGGCGCTTAGAAAGCAGACACGTTCAATGTCATAGCCTTTCATTGCCCGCATAACCTGTCAATCACAAGGATGGACTCTCAAGGAAATTTAATGATCCTCATTCATTTTTGAATGCAATGTCTTATATATCTACCATCCAACGAAGCTTGACTGTGAGTGACATCACTGAAAAATGCCATGTTTTATTGGATCAACTGGTTCTGTGGCTACACTAAATTGTTTGTTTAATTCTGTAGTTTACCACTCACAGAAGGGCTTTAGCACCACAAACTGTTGAGGAAAAACCAAAATCTCTAGGTCCCGGGTAATCAGAAAACCTGGCTAATCGGGACATTTCTACAATCCACTGAGAATTCCCAATTAGAGAGGTTCCACTGTACAGGGACATTGCTCACCAAAAAGTCTTGATTATTTATATAATTAAAGTCAAAACAATGCTGCAACCTTTGTGTATCCAGAACCATTGTAAACTTAAAAGCATGTGATGTTTTATTCACAGGAGGCAAGATTTGATGCAATCTGTAGTCATTCAAAACCTTTGTAAGAATTTGATGTATTATTAGCAGAGAAGATTTGATCATTGATGATTATCTTAAACCAATACAGCACTCTGTAGTCATTCAAAACCATCGTAAATTTGTGAGAATATGATGTGTTAAGTGTTATTCAGAGAAGATTAATTTGACCATTGATAGTACATATTTGTACTGATTACTTACTCATTCCAATTCTGTCTGTTGCCCATGTCCTTTAACCTCTAGGTACATGTTCAAGGGCCCAGCTGGTGAACTGTTGCCTCAAGCTTTGGCTCCTCATGAGAATGAAGGCAAATGAACTCAGGGAATTTAGAACGTCTGCTCTGACTGATTTCACACAACATGGCCCGGCCATCATTCCTTTATCGCAATAAACTGTTTTTGAGTGTGGTTTTTTTTTTTTGTTGGTTGATAGATTGTCAGGCGGTTTTTTATTGATCGGATTGTTTTTCGGTTTTAATTTCATGTGAGATGTGTTGTTGGGGATTTGTTTCCTTTTTGTTTGGGTGGATTTCTAAACTCTGGGTTCTGGGTTTTCTTTTGGCTTGTTTTTTTCTTCAATTTCTTGGAGGGGTGGGGACGTTATTCAAGTCGGTGGGTGGGGATGTATAACTTTTTGTTGCCTCGATTTTTTATTTCTTGGGTCTGTGTGTTATTAATGATGTTATTGTTATTTTTCTTCCTAAGATCCTTCTTTTTGGTCATAGAGGTATTGATTTTTTTAGATGGATTTTTTTTTCAATTTTTATTGATTTGAGTCCATTCTATTGAAAGGTACATGGAGGAACTGTATACCTAAGTTATGGCTTGTCAAACACTTATTAAGTTATTTGACAATAGAGTTGTTGCTTGTCTGGTAAGCCTACTAAAACAATCTTTCCCATTTGTTTGTATTCGACATATTTGGAATTTTAAACTTGTTTGGATTCAGTTTTTTAAAAAAGGACTTCAGTACATTTTTGAAATAGTCCCATGTACGATTTCAGGCTTTAGTATGGTACTTAATCTTTAGATTTATTGAATATTTGAAGCAATGGAAAAGAAGATAAATTGGTTTTGAATTCAGTAAAATTAAAATCCTAAATTTGTTACTTACACAGGGACTCATATAAAGTACAAGCATATTACAGTGCAGTATTGATACTGATAAGTATTTTATTTCATAATTGATTTCAATGAGATTCTGAGGTTTCTTAGTTCCTTACTGATGCTCTTAATTACATTACATTACATCTCAGTACTTGGGAAAAGAAAATTGAACTAATTACTTTGAAATTTTAATTGTTGCTATAGGCCTAATTGGATTCTTTTCAATTGTGACTTTGAAGTGGGGAGAAAGAGACGGAAAAATAGAGCGAAAAAAAATTGTTTCATTGCTCCATCAGTTACTGTACATGAGACCTTGACTTTGTTCTATTGAGTAAAATTGATGATAGTGATACCATTTGGAAATAGTAGATCTGTGTGTACTCAAATATATTCTAGATACGTACCGCACCCATTTGTATTACATTATTACTGCTTTGTTTTATTGGAGTGTCTTTTTGTAACGTTGTTGTTGTGTTTGTTGAATTCGATTTTATCATAGTACTACTAGTACTGTCCCTTTTGTTATAATATTAATAGAGTGTAGTCCCTTGAATACAAATGGCGTAATAAAGACATGCTTTATATCACTGACATTCTGGTCTCTTCCACTTTATTAGTGTGTTAATACTAAACACTAAACAGTTGTAAAACTTATTCTAATTAAGACTTTCTTTTTATTGAAGTACATGTATATTGTTTATTGTTTTATTTCTTCTCCTACTTGTTGTTTTCTTTGCTTTTCTAATGTAAAGATTTTTGTTCTTGCTGTTTATTTTTAAGATGAGCAGTTTGTTGGCGTCCTTATGTAATTTATTGCCTCTTTTATCTCTTCTCCGATCTTTGTAGCTTCATCCTTTTCCGATTCATATCCTGAGATTACTCAGTCGTAGTGTAAGAGTTTCTTTGTTTCTATTTTTCTTTGAAATAAACCTGTCCACCGTGGCGGTGATCTCAGGATTCGTAGTTGACTAATGTTTCTAATATCTCTCCAGGTAGAACATAAAGTACTTTAAAAAATGAGTACCAACTTGCTGTATTTTTAGATAATATTTCTGGCTTTTATTGTATAATAGCTGTGTTGAAAGATAGGCCTGTATCATTTTAAAAATCCTATAAAGTCAAAAAATCGATACTGAGCTTCTTTTATGATATCATTATGACGGGAATGAACAGCTCTATCCACTAATATGATAGACTAGATTTGTCCCATTGTCGGCAAAAATGGCATTCCCACCCCCCCCCCCCCCCCTTCCTTTAAGGTCGAGCATATAATATAGATTATATAGACTTTCTTATTTTGGTAATGAGTGACATGATAAAAGTACTCCTCTCAAAAAGTAAACATTAATAATATCAAAGACCTAGGCACATAACCAGGGAGAAATGACAAGTACATGTAAACAAAACAAAGGAAGTTAAGAGTCAGGCTACTTCTGTCCTCTGAACAGAATTAACCAGCTTTATCGAGATTTAATCGACTTATTCATTCAACTTAAAAGCATTTAAGAATAAATCTAAAGAGACCAATAACATTTTTGAAAACGAGGAGCTAATGTTATATAAGACTCAAAAACCTGAAAACAGTTCACGTACACTGACTTGTTAAAGCACCGGAAATGAGTTTCAGATAAATTTACATCACAATGTCCCATTGCTAACTACTTACTCTGTGGCAAGCAATAAAACAATGGAAGGAGTAATCCATCTAAAGGCTGAATGGTCAAGTGAACAATATTAATAAGAGAGGGCCAGCATCAGTCAACACAAATTTAAAAGTAGAATGAAAGGAACATTGAGGGGCTTTCCACGAAAGGAAAACACGTAGGGGAAAGGACTATTTAATATGTAGGCTAGTCCAGAGTATTTAAAGCCAAATATGCAAGCCATCAAGATGACTTCAAACACTGAGAATGAGACTATAGTGTCTGGTTGGTCTGTTACTTTGTATAAGTTGGTGCTTCACTTATAATGGATTTTGTGGGGCCCGTCAAATGCACAGATTCTGACGAGCACTTTGTCGCCAACCTGGAGTGTGGCGCCGCGGATTTTTCTATCGTAATATGATTTTTGTCTTGAATTGTCGGCGGAACTCTGCTGTTGGGCTTGCAACCACGCCCACTGGAGGGCTTCTTGGGTCAGTTTAACATAGTCCAACTTCTTTTGGTTATCCACAGGGAAGGCGTTGTCGACAGGCAGGCGTGGGTGTCTACCAAAACATTAGGAAGTAGGATGAGTGGCTTGTGGTGTCGTGTGGGGTGGCATTATAGGCAAAGATGAGCATGTCAATTTGGTCATGCCAGTGTTTCTTTTTGGTGGGTGGCAGAGTTCCAACCATGCGTATGAGCGTTTGGTTAAATAAAGCGTTCGCACGCTCCATTTCCCATTGGATGGAATGGGGTGGTGAGTGATTTGTCTACATCCAGGAGGCAACATAGTTATGTGATGACTTTCGATTGAAAATTGGCTCCCTGATCCGAATGTAGACGTTTGGAGATGCCAAATGTCTGAACGAATTGCATCAGGGCTATGGCAGCAGTTCTC
Source organism: Doris montereyensis (assembly GCA_037039925.1). NCBI lineage: Eukaryota > Metazoa > Mollusca > Gastropoda > Nudibranchia > Dorididae > Doris > Doris montereyensis. The sequence goes on from JAXRKP010000144.1 coordinate 238,189, forward strand.
GCAGACATTTTTCTGGTTGGGATTGCCTCAGCTTATCATGTGAAGTGGTCGTTGATGACCAGAACGTACTGCAGTCCGTTGCTGGACATGTCGAGTTTGAGGAAATCGAGGCAGACAAGTTCCAAACGTTCGGTAGTGTGCACTCTAATGTGAGGGGCGACTTGTGGATGGCTCTTAACACAATTCGAAGTCCAGTCTGCGATGCCCCTGGTCATGCGAGGCCAAAAGAATATTTGACGAGCGAGTACAAGCGCCTTGTCGTATCCTGGATATCCGACATCGTCCTGCAGTGAGCGGCAGATTTTGGATACGTATTTTTGCGGGAATTACTAAACGAAGTGTAGAAGAGGAATTGAGGTAGAGAAATCTTATTTTTAGTGTGAGGTGTTGCCACAATTTCTTCACAATGCCGTGCTTTACAGCATCCAAAAGATTGCCTTCTCCTGAGCCATGATACACGGAAATGAGACTAAGGAAAAGAGTAGAGGATCAGATTGAAGAGCATCAGAGTGGATTTAGACCAGGAAGAAGTGTACTAGACCACATATTTACAATTAGACAAATAATAGAAAAATTCCTTGAGAGAAACATTGACTTGCACCTGTGTTTTGTTGACTCAGAAAAGGCATTTGACACTGTGAGGAGGGACGAACTATGGCATTCCTTACAAGAACACAATGTAGAACAAAATTTAATAGAAGCCATTACAAGTTTTTACAATAAATCAACATGTGCAGTGAGAGTAGCTGGAAATATATTTGCAGAATTTGATGTTGATATAGGAGTAAGACAGGGTTGTATCCTAAGTCCTCTTTTGTTTATCACATTTATGGATTCAATCGCAAAGGCATCCTCAAAAATGAAAAAATTGAATGTATGTATGTGGAAGCTCAAATCAGTAAATGTATCAATGCTTTCATTTGCCGATGATTTAGTTCTGTTTAGAAAATCAGAAAGTGACCTTCAGTCGCATATCAACATTATGAACAATGAACTAAATAAAAGAGGAATCAGAGTAAATGCAAAGAAAAACCAAAACAATGCTAGTAACTAGGAAAGCTAAAACACAAAATCTTAAATTGGGTAGGGATAATTTAGAACAAGTTCAAAGCTACAATTACCTAGGAGTAATGATTAACTCAGAGGGAAAACCAAGAGAAAAAAGCAGCCAGAGAATCAAAAAGGCAAGTGCAATATATAACAATCTAAGAAAGGCTTTTGTAGGTAAGCAAGAATTGTCAACAAAAACCAAAATGGCAGTATACAATACAGTTTATTGCCATACTCTCCTCTATGGCAGTGAAACCTGGACCTTAGACAGTAGAGAATACAGTAGAGTACAGGCAGTTGAAATGAAATATCTAAGAAGAGTAGTAGGAAAACTAAAACTAAGAGACAAAATCAGAAACACAACAATAAGAGATCAAACCAAAGCAGATGGCATAAAAACTAAGATAGAAACAAATCAATTGAGATGGTTTGGGCATGTAAACAGAATGAATGACAATAGAATAGCTAAATCAGTATACAGTGCTAATGCCCAAGATAAAAGGCCAAAGGCAGACCTCGAAGAAAGTGGGCAGGATATAAAAGAGACATTGAAGCATAGAAATTTCACTTTTTGGAAGGAAACAGGAAATGCCGGGACAGGGCATCCTGGAGAAAGATCATCTCAGGCATCTGAACCCATACACCGAAAGGTAGAATGGGAACTGATAAAGAAAGAAAGACGAACAGTTAATTATGGAGTAATTTACTGTTCAAAACAAACAATGCATACAGTACTAATTCTTTTAAAAGTACCATTGATGT
>JAXRKP010000144.1:242500-252500 GCA_037039925.1 Doris montereyensis
AGTTGAACAACGTAAAGGGGACATCTAAAAATAACTACTAACATTGTCCGGACATGAGTGTAACAACGTAAAAGTGGACATCTAAAAATAACTACTAACATTGTCCGGACATGAGGGTAACAACGTAAAGGGGACATCTAAAAATAACTACTAACATTGTCCAGACATGGGTGTAACAATTAAAGGGGACATCTAAAAATAACTACTAACATTGTCCGGACATGGGTGTAACAACGTAAAGGGGACATCTAAAAATAACTACTAACATTGTCCGGACAAGTGGGTAACAACGTAAAGTAGACATCTAAAAATAACTACTAACATTGTCCGGACATAAGTGTAACAACGTAAAGGGGATATCTAAAAATAACTACTAACATTGTCCGGACATGGGTGTAACAACGTAAAGTGGACATCTAAAAATAACTACTAACATTGTCCGGACATGGGTGTAACAACGTAAAGGGGACATCTAAAAATAACTATGATATTGTCCGGACATGAGTGTAACAACGTAAAGGGGACATCTAAAAATAACTACTAACATTGTCCGGACATAAGTGTAACAACGAAAGGGGACATCTCTAAAAATAACCACTAACATTGTCCGGACATGAGTGTAACAACGTAAAGTGGACATCTAAAAATAACTACTAACATTGTCCGGACATGGGTGTAACAACGTAAAGTGGACATCTAAAAATAACTACGAATATTGTCCGGACATGAGTGTAACAACGTAAAGTGGACATCGTAACAACGTAAAGGGGACATCGTAATAACGTAAAGTGGACTTGGAATAACGTAAAGGGGACATCGTAACAACGTAAATGGACATCGTAACAACGTAAAGGGGACATCGTAACAACGTAAAGGGGACATCGTAACAACGTAAAGTTGGACATCGTAACAACGTAAAGTGGACATCGTCCCAACGAATGGACGTCAACAACGTCCTGAGGGGACATCGTAATAACGTAAAGGGGACATCGTGAACAACGAAAGGGGACATCGAAATCAACGTAAAAGTGGACTTCGAAACAACGTATAGGGGACATCGTAACAACGTAGGGACATCGTAACAACGTAAAGTGGACATCGTAACAACGAAAGGGGACATCGTCTCCCAACGTAAAGTGGACTAAAGTAAATCTCAACGCAGGGGACATCGTAACAACGAAAGGGGACATCGCATAACAACGTAGGGGACATCATAACAACGTACAAGTGGACTTCGTATCAATTACAGGGGACATCCCCAACGTCCAAGGGGACATAATTTAACGTTAAAGTGGACATCGTAACAACGTAAAGGGGACATCATAACAACGTGAAAGTGGACTTCGTAACAACGTTCTAGGGGACATCGTAACAACGTAAAGTGTACATCGTAACAACGTAAAGGGGACATCGAAAACGTAAAGGGACATCTAAAAATAACTACTAACGTTGTCCGGACATGAGTGTAACAACGTAAAGGGGACATCTGAAAAGTAACTACTAACATTATCCGGACATGAGTGTAACAAACGTAAAGTGGACATCCAAAAATAACTACCAACATTGTCTGGACTTGAGTGTAACAACGTAAAGTGGACATCTAAAAATAACTACTAACATTGTCCGGACATGGGTGTAACAACGTAAAGGGGACATCTAAAAATAACTACTAACATTGTCCGGACATGGGTGTAACAACGTAAAGTGGACATCTAAAAATAACTACTAACATTGTCCGGACATGAGTGTAACAACGTAAAGTGGACATCTAAAAATAACTACTAACATTGTCCGGACTCTGAGTGTAACAACGTAAAGTGGACATCTAAAAATAACCCCTTGCTTGTTGAGGTGCCGCTCTGAGTAGTGAGAGAAAGTGACATGACTATTACCATGGCTTCTGGTTTGAAATCCTAAAATCACTTATTGGTTTTAGACCAGTTGAAATGAAACAGCTCAGATATACTTTGGATCGGTGATCATTGGGGTCTCGCTCTCCCCAATTAGCGAAAGACACATATTGACATAATCTATTCAGTCCATCGGCGTTGTGTCCATTGGTAAAAACTTTCCACTCGACTCGGGTGTAAATGAATATCTTTCTAAAGGCAACGAAAGATTTGTTAAAATGTATGTAGTGTACTTGAGCGTCTAACAGGATGTCGGTACTGTTTGATTACAGGGGAGTTGAGAAAGAAAACAAGTTCTTTTATGGCTCTGCCAAAGGCTAAATGAGGTATTGTGAAGCCCACATAGAGCTTGGTGGTAATTGTGGAATTGCGCTATACAAGTTCTATCTTTATATCTTTATTTTACTTTTACAAAGTATAAGGCCACAAATTATGTCACATATGAACTTCAATAACTTTAATAACAAAATACATTTTGAAGTAAGTGTGGGCTACCAACAGTAAAAATAAACCACACAAAACAATTTTGCAAATCTGTGATCATAAAACAAACTTAAATAAAAAGTCTCATTTTCTTAGATTCAATGGGAATTAAAGTTTCCACATCTAAAAATTGATTTAAAATAAAAGTGTCAATTGAAGATCCCTCTGAAGTCGTGGTTAACCAGTGAAATTAAAAGATTTTAAAATAACAATATATATTATTATTATTATATATATTATTATTATATATATATATATATATATATATATATATATATTATTATACATCATTATTATTCTAGATACAGAGAGAGAGAGAGAGAGAAAGGCAAGAGAGAGAGAGAGAGAGAGAGAGAGAGAGAGAGAGAGAGAGGGGGGGAGAGAGAAGGCCAACTTACTACATTCTATGCTGCAATAATGCATAGTGCTGTGCTCTAGTGCCAAGCAGGTGGCTGGCCGGCCTCCGCGAATCACCCACCTTGACTCTTCTGTCAGTCCATGGTATAGGTAGTTCCAGCTCTCTGGCAGTCCCGGTATATGTAGTCCCAGGCTAAGCCTGTAGCTTGGACTTGTACTTGGAGCACAGGTGTCCAGCGCCCTAGTTAGGTCAAGCCAACCAGACGCGGGCGCGGGAGTTCTGATTTAGTAGAGAGCTGGAACTACCTATTCCTAGGTAGAAAGCATTGTTTTACTATGTGTTTAGCAAAGTGTGCTAGCGTGTTGATGGTTTTAGTTTATTTGTGGCTTAATTAGTAGATTGATGGATGAACGATTGGTATCCATGGATTGGGGAGATAAAGACCTCTCATTAACATTATTTTCACAACCGTTTTTCTTTTGTAGCTTTTTATTTTAACTTTTCCAAACTTGTATGGTCTTAACACCCCTAAGCTCATCCTTAAGTCTATTTTTTATGTGGAAATTAAAGCAAGTTAGAAATTGAAACTTTGTCAGAATATAGCCCATGTTGTCCCCATGCACTGGTGTGCATTTCATAATGTTGGACCATGCTGTATTTATTGTATTAATGTTTTGCCATGGCTGGTCTCTCAGTTGGATAGTTTTGGCCGGCGCGTGACGTAGAAGCTTTATTAGACCGTGGATGTCTAGATACAAAGAGGTCGCCAGGGCGATCTGGAGAATAAAAAAGGAATTGGAACAGACTCGAGAGAGACGCCCACCAAGAATTCGCGGGAACCCATGAGGTGGGCTGGGCCAGAGATGAAGTGAGAGACCGTTGTATTTGTATTTGTATTATTATTATTATTATTATTTTTATTATTATTATTATTATTATCATTATGTAGGCCTAGTCCTGTCTACGTCCACTAGATGTACCTCCGATTGAGGGAATACTTTTTTTTTTATGAATGAATGAATTATTAAATGTCACCAACCACCAACGATTTGTCTTGGACTTGGATGTATTCGAATTTGTCCTGAGCTCGGTGAGCCATCACAGTAGTATGCAATGTGACACTTACTACTACTAGTACTAGATCTACATCTTCTACACATGATCGTTTGTCTTGCAATCCTCCGACGTTTCTCATCCTCACCCGTCACTCACCAGTATCACTTCAGTGTCAGTGTCACATATATAATTACTTCATAGACGTATACAAAAAACTAATAGAGATATTTGGATTTCGTTAATTTTTTCCTGTATTTTTGTGATTTTATTGCCAAAAAATAGCAAAAAATGACATAGTCGATTATCTAATTTTTGAAGTTTGAAGTGTCAAAATACAATTAAACATATAGATTTTCAAAAAAAAGCTCTCTATTTGTCTTTAGCTTACATGTCCTGGAGTGCGTGAGTGAAATTCAAAAAAGAACACCACAAAAACGGATGGAGGAGATAGAGTTTGAAATTAGTTTATTTATTTATTTACAATTCAAGATGGCGGCCGTTTCCATGACAACCATAATAAATATTTGAAAAAGCTCAAATGTTCTCTACTAATTTAGACCCGCTAAGTTTGAACATAACCGTTAAAATGCTATATATCTAGAATAGTTAAGAAAATCATTTTAGGATCACCCCCTTCCCTTTAAGCGCGAAAGTATGCAATAATGCAGAAACATCAGGTGGATTAATATATTAATAGGTAATTTCAATTCAATTGACTTAAAATACGTATTTATTGTAGGTGACATTATACATTGACATAATAAATAGAGACATACATGTAAAGGAAATTAACTTAATGAACCCTTATGGGCTTTTCACCGACATTTCAATAGAAAATATTACCAAAATGCTAACTAAGATAGGATTAAGAATCTTGGTTTTTAAAATTCTACAGTTAACAAAGAAACACGATACTCTTATATAGAACAAATCGCACAATGACTTGAATGACAACCTTTACCATTCCAAATCAAAATAAGATTTTAAAATTTATTATAATTTTTTTCAGATCTTAAATGTTCCGGTAATTTGTTCCACAGTAGCCTACTGTAGCGGTATATTTAAATTATTGTTTTCCGAAAGCAGTGGTCTAGGTTTAGGGATATTGATTACATTTGTATCCAAAATTATACCTTCTATTTTTAAATGATATCATATCATGGAAACAGGATGGCGATAACTTATGCAAAATTTGGAAAGTTTCAATGGCCATAGCTCGCATTCTTTGCACTTTCAGGGTTGGAATGTGTGCCATCTCCAAGAGACCTTCATACGTATTACTATAGTCATTGTATATAAATCTAAGAGCTCGTTCTTAAAAAATCTTATTTCGAACAAAAGTGCCATGCTAAAGGACAAAAGTTAAAGTTAGAAAGAATAAACGTATAAAATAATAATATAGATAGTTTGTTTAATTTTGAGATATATCTTCAACACATTGAGTTGTTGAAAAGCTTTGCGGCAAATTATCTTTATGTGGACATCACACTTTAATTGATAATCTCTATTCCTAACAGTTTGACATTTACTTCACAAGATAAAGAGACTGAGTCAATTTGAAAAATGGGTTTCTTGGAAAATGTTCGTTTGCCTAGTGCAATGGCTTGGAATTTTTCTGGATTCGCTTGCATACAGTTCATGTGGAAACAGTTTATAAGTACACTGCTTTCCTGTTCCAAAGTATCCACAAGCTTACCAAAATCAGGGTGATTGTAAGACAATGTGTTATCATCAGCATGATTATAGAGGTTCCCTCTTTGATGAATAGAAATATATCGTTAATTAAGTTAACCTAGGGGGGATCCTTGGGGCACACCCTTTTCAATAAATTTCAAATCACTGACAGTGCTCCCAAGCTTCACTTGCTGCTTTCTTTCTGAAAAATAACTTTTGAGAAGAGAAACAGTTTTGTCATAAGCCATACACCGATAATGTTCGCAAAAGAATATCGTGGGGCAAACAATCAAAGGCTTTGGGTATATCTATAAATAATGATTGCAGCGACATTGACATAGTGATTTCTATCCAAGGAAGGATTCCAGTCGTCTTCGTCTAAGTATGATCGTTTGGCACCCATGGCTTTTTTTTCTAAAAGCGCAAAGAAAATCATGAAAAATATCATAAAAAATATTAGGATGGCTGAAGTGCCATTACTTTTTCAATGATCTTGGAAATTATGGGTAGGATGCTTACTGGTCTATAATTCTTTATATATAATAGGTCATTGTTAAAAAATAGTTGTATTATTTGTACCATCTTTAATGTTCTTGTTCTAATAGACTTGTTTACGATATTGCATATAATATGTTAATTTAATATTGGGGCACTGACTTTAAGGAGTTTGGCAGATATGGTGTCCTCGCCAGTCGACTTTGTATGGTCAATTTCTTTAAATTCAAAGTTTGGTACTTTTGGTGTAATTTTATGGCCTTAATGCTAGAGCGTAATTCTGAATGTAGTGATGTGCTGTTACCAATATATTTCGCAATGTTGACAAAGAAATGAATGGAAATTTTGCACATTTTTTTGTGTATTATTTACACCTTGTCATCCTTTCTCAGAATTATTTTTTACTCACTCGATTTGATTTTGTTTGAAAGAAAGGGTTTTACAGCGGGCCAGAAATCCTTACTCTTTTGGCCACCGGTGCAGCGGTCAAGAAATTATTTTTTTTATAGATTTCTTCTTCAGTTTTGTGATACGATTTCTACACTCTTTAAAATTTACCACGCTTTCATTGTTCTTATCGTTTTGGTATTTGTTGTATGACATTCTTTTACGATAGATGACCTTTCTGAGTGTGCTGTTCATGTATGGTATGGCATAGCAGCATTTTTATGCCGGTATCTATGCTTGATTGGTGCATATTTATTGGCTACCGAAAGTACATTTTGGATGATATATTCGTATTGAGTATTAACATATGTGTTGTTTTGAAATCCATCGGTCTTACAGATCATATTAAATTATAATCTTCTTGGTATTTTTCTGAGTCAAAAATTTTAAATCTACAACATTTCTTTACTGGTTTTACGTTCGGAATTTTTCGTTTGATACATGTTGAGAAAAGATTGTGATAGTCGCTCACCCCTGTGCTGAAATTTACCTGTTTATGACACAATTCTACTTTTGTTAGTGAGAATTACATCAATAAGGGTTGAGTTGTGTATATTACTGAAACATGTATTTTGGGTTATCACATTATTCATGAATCATATCGTAAATGTCACAAAGGTCTTCAAGTTCTTTTGACTTATCAACACATGTCATGTTAAAGTTGAGGTCTCCTATAACAATTATATTGTCGTACGATTCCTTTGCTGTCTTCATCATTCTAGTCAAATGTTAAAATGAAGTAAGATGGAGTCATTGCAGGTGACCTGTATACAGCGAGAATTAGCCATTTTGAGTCGTCAAGGATGATTTCGTAAGCAATTATTTCAAGCAGTTCAATTTCCAGTTATTTACGTCGACAAGCCACGATGTCGGTTCTCACCCACGTGGCTATTTCTCCTCTGTGGGCATCACGGTCTCGTCTCTGTACAACCCTCTAAAAGGTATAGAAGGAGAAACAACAACTTTGCAAAATGGAGAGAGACATAAAGAAAATAGCCATCACCATGAATATGTGACATCGTCATCATTGCTCCTAAGCTCAAAGATTCCCAAGTACTTAAAAGGTCTAGAGTTCCGATTTTTCTAGGACAGTTAGTCCTAGGCTTATATATGACGTTAAGAGAAAGAGATTTAGAATCTTGTTTTTCATATTAAAGTTAATCTCAAGCACATATATGACCATTAAATGAAATCGTTGAAATTGTTGTCTGTTGGCTACTACCATTTCTCCTAAGCTCAAAAATTCCCAATTACTAAAAAAGGTCTTGTACTAAAAAGGTCTAGAGTTTTGATTTTTGTATGAAAGTTAGGTTTAGAATCTCCTGTTTAATATTAAAATTAATCTTAAGCTCATAATATATGACCACTAAATGAAATGGTTCAAAATGTAGTTTTTTTGCTAATAAAATGTCTCCTAAACTCAAAGGAGACCCATGTTGGGTCTGCAAAAGTTATAAAGTCAACACCTTTTTTATGTCATCAACGATCAACTGTAAAATACACGATAAAAACTAATTGAGGCATATTTTTCCATGGTGCTGCAGAGGTTTGGTGCTTTTTCACTGAGGACGCCTATGACTATAATATGTCTGATTAAAAAATATCAATGTTGGTACGATAAATTGAGACTTGTTAATGTGTATTCAAAGGACTGTCTTGTTTTCCGATTTCCCGGCAAGATTTCATCAATTAACATGTTGTTATACAGACCAGAGACCCATAATACTACCTGGAAGTGCCCAGGGATGTTTTAAATGCTGCACACTACTTGAAGTTCAGCATGCATTTCCGAAGACGGAACAAGCACGCCAAATGTATTTGTCTCCAATGGCTACGAACTGCTGATGGGAAGGCTCTTTCGAAATTAAAAAAATAATTAACTATGTTAAACGATAAACGATTGCTCAACAACGTCTTGGTATGCTTCTAGCACTTTTCTGTTTTGAAAACGATTTGGTTCATAAATTGAGTTAAAACTTACTGACGAATTTGCAGTCGCAAAAGCGCGCAAAATTATTATCTTGCTATTCTAATCTTATAGAAATTACAGTAGGCTACTGTCAAAAATAAATAGATAAATAAATATATTATAAAGAAAATACATGTAAATAATAATTGGTTGTTCGGGTTTTGTTACCATTTTTCTTTTTGCTAAATTCAAATTTCTTCCTATTAATTGTGAGTCCAAAGTATCGGCATTTTCAGGCCACCTATCAATGTGTGCAATGGGTCAGTTAGAGCCGGCACTACAGTTTCGTTTTTGTCTGAATCCATGTTGGGTACATGTATATGAAGGGATGTTGTGTCTAGGTGATCCCAATTACGTAACTGGGTACATGTATTTTGTGTTCCAATAGGTCTCACGCTACTGAAATCAGAGAAACAAGTTTGTAATTTTTCTGTTCTTTCGCATTTTTCTAGTCAGTTGAAACTTTACCTTGGTTTAGAGATGCCCGGAATAACAAAACATATAGATTTAGATGAGATGTCTACACTTTCAATATTTTTTCCACATATTTCATCTGCACCTGTTGTTTAATGTTCATTTAAATGTTAAGCAGTGATTTTAGTAGGCCTACACAAGCTGTTCTTGTGACTTTTATGGGATTCATTTCAGAGTTTTCCGTCTTTAGTCTGTATCGGTAGTTATGTTGAGGTTAAATTTTGGTAATGAGCCAGTAAAAACTGTGAAGAAAATTGATAATTTTAAAAAGTTCAACTTTAGATATGGGATCCTGGATTGACCAGTTTAGGTCTGAAATCCATTTCAGATGTTTGTTCACATTTTTGTTTTGTTTTTCTATTTCTGGGTTGTTGATTTTTTCTATTTTCGTCTACTATCAGGTTCTTTTATGTATAATGAAGTTCAATGCATCACTTCTGCATTCTTTCTCCCAAGTCCCAAGGGGGAATGCCATTTTTGCCGAAAATGAGACAAATCTGGTCTATCATACTAGTGGATAGAGCAGTTCATTCCCGTCATAATAATATCATAAAAGAAGCTCAGTATCGATTCTTTGAATTTATACGATTTTTTTAGAAACGATACAGCTATTATACAATAAAAGCTAGAAATATTATCTAAAGTACAGCAAGTTGGTACTCTTTTTGATCATCACAATAAACGCTACCCAAAACAAACTTATTCGAGGGTGTATTATGAATATTGCCTTAGATCGTCCGGAAAATACGGACCATATTCCACGCACCTATTATCAAAAGGCACCAACTCAAAATGAGTAAAAATGTGCTGGTGCACTTGAAACAGTGTCAATAAGAAGTAGTTGAGAAACCCTCAAGGTTTATGATGTTTCAAAGTATTATCCTACTCTTTTCTTAGGTTTATTGGAGAAAAATTTATTCAAATAACAGAAAATAAGAGAAAAATACGATTTTCTCACAATGTCCTTTTTTGTTCATTATTTCATATCTAATTTTTGTTATTTCTTAACGTATCTTCATGAAATTTGGTATGGATGATGAGTGGGGAAAAACAAAGAAACGATCAGATGGTTTATTTGTTATGTATTATAGCTTGGGAAAAATTGAATTTTTTGTACAGTATTTTTGTATATTT
>JAXRKP010000144.1:257500-280000 GCA_037039925.1 Doris montereyensis
ACTCCCGGATTAACACTGCTGACCATAGGCTATAGGCACAACCACAGTGGAATATACACTCCAGCGGTGCTGAAGCAGAAGTACTACTACTCCTGGCTTAGCACTGCTGATAGGCCCAATAATGGAAAATACACACTGCGGCTGTGCTAAAGGGGGAGTAATAATGGACAGATGACAGACTTGGGAAGACAACTTTGAAACACAAGAGCGTGGTTTTGTTATTGTTTGTTTTAATGAAGGAGGCAAGCCCCCCCCCCCCCCCCCCCCCAACTTTCCTTATGAAGCGATTTAAGACTGGGGAACAGAACCAGTAAGGGGTCCATATTATTATTATTATTCCTCGCCACCAGGAAACAAAAAATTGAGTTGGCCTGCTATTATGAAGAAAAATAAGGAGAAGGCAGACACAAAGACTAGTACAGTGGAACCTCTCTAATCGGAAAATTTTCGTGGGTTGTAAAATTGTCCCAATTAGCCGAATTTCTCAGGAACCTAGGGATTTTGGTTTTCTGTCAACAGTTTTAAGGTACCTAAGCCCATCTCTGGATTGTAAAATACAAAATTAAACAAACAAGTAGCCATTTAAGACAGGTTGATCAAAACAGAGATGACATTCATCAGTGATGCCCCTCACAAACAAGCTTCATTAGACGGTAGATAGATAGATAAGACATGTAATCAAGAATGCATGGTGGATCATTAAATCTTCTTGTGTGTCCACCTTTGTGATTTACAGGCTAAGCGCACAATAAAAGACTATGACGGTGCACAATTCTGCTTTTTAAACGCCGCCCTGTGTCAACAACTGTATTGTTAAGTGAACGAGCAAGGTTGGGCTGATGCCTGATTTCACACCTTCGTAATGTGGATGTTTGGTGTGCCCGGCTTATGGTCTTCATGAACTGGCACTTGCGATATCGTGTACGTATAATAGTGTATAACACGTGTAGCACTAAATCAGGTGTGATAATTGATCTTTGCTAACAGGGGAGCCAAATTTGGATAACAAGTAAGTGTTGGAATAAATGATTATGGGGGGAAATAGGGATGATATTGATAATCAATGCAAAGCCGTGAAAAATTGTCCCAATTAGCCGTGGACTTTTCCTGTCTAGAGAGGTGAAATATATAAATATATAGAAAAAATTCTGCTCCGTGGGATTTTTTCCTGATTCCCGGCTTCCCGATTAGAGAGGTTCCACTGTATAAAATATCAACATGGGAACACTGTTTCTATTAATGGGGGGGCAACCCTGAATCCCCCACTCTCTCATCATGATAAACTATGAAAATCTAATAAGAAGAATTTATCTCTCATTCCCCGGAACATAAATGTTGGGTAGGCCTTGCAGAGTGGTGAGAAAGTGTTCGCACTTCAGTACCGCTAAGTATCCAATGGTCATAGTGGTCAGTGAGAGGAGAGAGTATCACAGTAGGCTAGCTTACATTGCGGCCAGTCGGCGCGAGAGAGTGAGACTGAGAGCGTGATCACGTGTGGTGTTGTGTGTTTATTTAACAGAGTCAGGACGACAATACATCGCGAACAGTATGTTTAACTATATTCAAGTTCGATACTGCCTGGCGGTGCTAAAATGTGACCGTGATTGATGCGACACGTGCTACTAAGACAGACCAGATTTTTAGTACAAGAATACGGAACCTGAAGACTCCATCAAATATGTCATGGTGTCCGCCATTGCTATTTGATAGCTAGTGACAGGAGGTTGTTTTGCTAAGGGCTGGAAGACCCCGAAGTGGCATAGTCTTAGTAAAAACGTGTTAAATAAAGACTGAGCATGACTATTGATATTCCTTCCTGTACTGGTTTTTCCTTTAACCCACGCCATCAGCCTATGCGACGCCGTATGTTTGGACCACCTCAATTTTTTATAGGGTGCATCCAATTGTACAGTTGTACTGCTCAATGCCAACCATCATTCCTTTGACAGTTTTGCTTTTTCCGCTCTCTCACTCTCCTTGTCTAAAATTTAATTTTTCTGTCACAAGTACGTAGATTTCAATATGTATTTAAAATGTTTAGATCTAGTTATTTTGTCTACAATGCTTTCTAAAATTGCGTCAAAATTTCAACACTATACTCAGTCTCTTTCTTGCATCAACTAAAAGTTCCTTCAAAGCCGTTATGCCCATAGAGCCATAGCCTATCCCGGTTTCAATAGAGTGAAGCCGAACAGGGGATAATAATCACCCCTGGACAGGACGCTAGACTGACGCAGGCTTTTTTTTAACCAAAAATGTTTGCCGAGTTATGTCCCTTGGTATGTGTACGATCATAGAACTCATTCTGTGAATCTGGTGCTGAAATGCCTAAATTGGTCTATTGGAGTAATGTGTTTTGTTCTTTTCTTCATTAGAGAACCTTTCAATACTTTCATATTTGATGTTCTCTTCAACCAGACACATCAACTGTTTCGTTCAAAGTCAACTGTAAACACAACATTGCAGTTAGATGAAACCGTAATTCTGGGATGCACATGAAAAGGGTAAGGCACTCAGCACTCTTTGGATACCTCAATTCCTTTCTCAACGGCGGAAAATCCCCAAGACAGCCCCGAGATGGCTTACCGCACGGCGGCTCATGTGCATCCGGTCAAGTCAGACACACTCGTACATGCAGCCTCTTCCACAAGCTGCGTTTGGCTCAAGGACCGGATCCCGTGGAGTCGCCTCGCCTGACGCCGCAGATGGTCACCTCCATCTTGCGCATGAATGAGATGGCGGCGAGTGGCACCGGGGGTATCGTCAAGGATGTGCAGTGCAACCAGCTTCAGGTAATCTTAAGACTTAAACTTAATCTGAAATTCTGTGCTGCCCCTCTATTACATACAATGAAATGAAAGAAAACCATTCACATTCATTATGATCACTCACTCAAGAACAGATGCGCACCAGCATTCATTTTTTCCCATCGACATTTAGACACTGGAGCAACATCCCCCATAGACAGAAATTCACATGATTTTAACACCCTCAGCTGACAATAAAGTTCCTTCAAGGCCATTGCGGAGAATAGAGCCAGAGCTTATCCCGGTCTCTATAGCAGGAAGTTGAACAGTTGTTAATAATCACTTCCTGGACAGGACGCTAGTCTGACGAGGTTTTTACTCCCAGGCTAGTGCTTGTACTATTCACTTTTTCACCTGGGTCCAGTGAGGAAATGCATGTTGAGTGTCTTTCCCAAGGAACACAAAGTCGTACCTGGCTTTGCCAGGATTTAAACTCTGGACCTCACTGTCCTCAAGACTAGACTTAACAAAATAATGTGCTACGCCGTTGAGTTTTCAAGATGAAGTTACAGCTTTAGAAGGGAGAAGAAGAAGAAAACAAAATTAAGATGAAGAGTCATCATGAGTTATTGCTGGGGGTTTTTTTTGTTGAGATTTTTTGACTCCAATCAACTTTGGGTATGCCAAACTTGATTGATTTTAATGGGGGCTCAGTAGTCCAGAGGCAAGGTGTTTGGCCTCTCAACCAAAAGGGCGTGAGTACAAACCCGGCAAGGTTTAATATAATGAGTTTCCTTGTGTTTGGAGTAAAGCATTTTCATTCCTTTCTCTTTTTCTTCTCTCTTTCTCTCTTTGATTTACTTATCTGTCAATCATTTGTAATTTAACCACATTCACTTTTTAAGGTTAACTTTGAGGTACGTTTCATGATTTTTTAGTACCTACAGATTTTGATTCCATTCATAATTTAATGGTTGACAGCTGTGAGCGTTCTTACGTATCATCTATTTTATTTCTGTTTTTTTGTTTCTAAGGCAAACAAACCGATAGAAGACAGGAGGGTGGAGGCTAAGTTGACTGGAACGGACAAATACCTGTTTGGAGTTTTCGATGGTCACGCGGGATGTGCCTGTGCGCAGAATCTCAAGGAGCGACTCTTTCAGTACATAGCCGTGTCAATGGCTGATCACAAGTTGCTGAACTACATTGATCAGAAAGGAATGCAAGGTGCCGCCGATTTGATTACTCACCTCCCTTCCAGCACAGTGGATGACCTGAGTCCTGACCTTGCGTCCGTGCACTGGCAGAGTTTGTTGAACTATGTCAACGACTCGTTGGACATGATGTTAACAGAATCAACAGTGAGTTCTTCCGGTGTTTTATTGATTCCTAATTCCATTTCAAACCAAGATCTGTAATACGTAACATAAAAAGTAAAAGTTCCTTTCAGGCTGTTTCAGCCCGTATATAACTAGAGCGTGTCTTGGTATCTTCAGCATGAAGTGGAGCAGATGATTGAGCGTCACCTCCTGGGCAGGATGCCAGTCTCTTGCAGGGCTTACTGCCTGATGGGTGATAGTACCCTTTACACCTAGGTCGTGCGTATGGAAGTGTATGTTACACGTCTTTTCCCCCAGGAATATGTGTCTTTATGTCTTTATTGACTGCCACCAGTTAGGAAGCGAATTGAATTTAAAGTTGCCTGCTTATCATTTAAATGTTTACATAATTTAAAGTATGTTCACACACGCACCCTTAGGTAGTCTATAAATCAAAGTCTCCTCACAAATTAACTCTCTCTGAAAACTACTTTTCAGTAGGGGATTCAAAGTTGTGGAATTGTCTCAGCGAAGATGATAATCAAGAAATTTTAACATTTTCAAAACGAGACTCAAAACAAATCTAGTTAACAAAGCATATGAATAAGTATTTTCCCTTAGATAAAGACAATTTCCATCATAAACCAACGTCTTAAGTTGTGAAAATTCTGTTCTCCATTTCATCAAATTGTTCATAATCTTATGAATTTTATTGTTCATTGTTGTTTTGTTGCCCAAGCTTATCAAACATTTTTTGTTCTCTCTCAATTAGATTACAGAGGCGCTCACAAATGCATTCATGCGTCTTGACCATGACATATCAACCGAGGCTGTATTCCATCCTGGCGACGAAGGGCTGCGCTCTGATGTTATCAACATCGCCTTCTCTGGCGCTGTGGGTTGTGTGGCCTTCATTGACGGACTTGACCTCTACGTGGCCAGTGTAGGAGACTCGCAGGCAGTCATCGGCAGTCACAGCGCTGACTCTGATGAGTGGCAGGCCACCGAAGTCACCCATAAACACGACGCCCAGAATGCCAGAGAAGTGAAGAGGCTGGCTACCAAGCACCCGAACGAGATCAACAGCATCCTGCGCGGCGACCGATTGTTTGGCGAACTCATGCCTCTCAGGGCGTTTGGGGACATGAAGTATAAGTGGCAAAAGAAAGACATGATGCACCTCATGAAAACCGTGGCCACCGTGAAAGACCCCGACTTGGCCCATTTCAAGCACCTGACCATACCTCAGAAGTTCCACACGCCTCCGTACCTTGATGCCGAACCTGAGGTGATTCACTACCGCCTGTCCCCGAAGGACCGCTTTCTAGTTATGGCGTCAGACGGTCTCTGGGACTCCGAGGGGCTGACTCCGGCTAAGGTTGTCTCCCTTGTGGGGCATCACACCGAGGGGCAGCAGACATTGGGCATATACAGACCTCACCAGGGCATGACGCTCGGTTTGCTGCATGAACAGCTCGGCAAGAGAAGGCAGAATTTGGCTAAAAGGGCAGTGGACAAAAATGCAGCCACGCACTTGCTGCGTCACGCCCTCGGGCTGGAGCACGGCCATCTATCGGCCCAGCTGACTCTACCAGAAAAGCTTGTGCGGTATTATCGCGATGACATAACCATCTCCGTTATTTATTTCGACCAAGACTACATCATGGATTTTACGCGTGTGCATTGATTCTGTTGTCCCTTTTCTAAAGCTTCCGTTATTGGAAATATGGCGAGTTGCTCCCTACATTTTCTACTTACGTTTATTTATATGCATTTTCATTGATGAAAAACATATGTAAAAGCATAATTTAAATGTCAAGATAAGTGTAGACCAGGAGACTGATAAATACTCACGTTATGCAGTTGAGATTCCCCCCCCTATTTATATTTTGACGTCTGAACAAACTGGACGTAGTGAAAAGACTGAGAATGTCATGCCTTAGTTAAACGTTCTTTTCTTTGTTTTATATGTCACTGGGAGCTCCCCAGTACATGCAATGTATATGTACAGGTCTTACCCATGAGTTATCTTTACACGGAAGGTTCGTTATAATACTTAGGGATTAAGTTAAACCTTTAAGAGCTTATATTCAAACATTTTTGTAACTTCTTCAATCAACTGCTCGTTACTGAAGCATTTTTTGCTTCACAACACTTTTTTCATGCTCAGACTATAACTTGAGGTTTTTAACATTGCAGTGTTAGTGTATCTCCCACAGCACCACCTGATGATTTAAATAGACTGTAAGTGTAATTTTGTCATTTGTGGATTTTATCAAAGCTTAAGGATGTGCAGTTAGTTTTGTTTTAGATTTTTTTTTTAAACTTATTATTATTATTATCAAATTAAGGCTTTACAATCTGCATAAAAATTTGTGCTGTTTCCATGATTTTGTATGAAGTAAATAAAGAAATTCCTTCAAGGCCAGTACGACCTATAAAGCGGGAGCTTATCCCAGTTTCTGTAGCGTGAAGCTAGACAGTACGTTAGTCTTACGCATATTTTTACTCCCAAACTAGGGCTTGCACCCATTTGCATCTGGGTCAAGTGTGGAAAATGCGTGTTACATGTCTCTCAAGGAACACAGCGTTAGATATAACTTTGCGAGGATTTAAACCCTGGACCTCATGATCCCAAGCCCGACAGCCTAACTACTCGCCCACCAACGCCACTCTGTATAAAGTAATATTTATTTATTCCAAGGTTTGTAATCTCAGTTTATGTTTTTTTAAGCCATCCATTCTGAGCGCAGATTGGAAAGCTGTGCCGTTCTTGTGAAATGATTCGTATTGATGATGAACGTGTCTCGTACACACATTTTTTCAATATTGTAATTGTGTTTATTATCATTATCATCGAGTGTCTTGCTGTGTAGAAAAGCAGTGACGATCATATTCTTCACACCTCGATCGCTGGTCACACTTATCAGGTTGTTGACGTTCTCTGTCTTGAGCCGTCTTGTCATTCCGCCCAGCATCTTTTCCCTTTGTTGTCCCTAGATATTGTCCCATTGATTTTTCCAGTGGTGACCAGGTGTCCCTCCATTTGCTCGCTCCTCATCACATGGCCCCAAAAAGTTGGCTGCCTTTTCTTTATGTTTTAAAGGAAAGTCGTATGTGCTCTGCCTGTTTGAGATTGTTTTCATTTTGTTTGTGTCTTTGTTCACGGGATACTATCACTATCACTATCACTATCAGGAGCATATTTACTCTTGGTCATGAGAGGTAGTTGGGAAAAGTCCGCCATTGTTTGGGCTGAACCATCCCCATCAAGATATATGTATTTCTATTTGAAAGTTAGGGAAAATCAGAAGTGTGGAGCGCCCCACCAGAAAATTGAACATATTCTCCAGCAGTGTCCGCTCCACACATTGAAGAGAACAGCGATATGGCCGGGCGATGCACCTCTGCAAGAAAAGCTCTACAGCCCCATGGAGAGTCTGCAAAAAGCTATGCACTTCATGGAGACAATCCGCATCCTGATCTGACCCGCTGGCAGAGAGATAGAAGAAGGAGAAGAACTACTACACATAACTGGTTTTGAGACAAAAATTAAAGGCTCTAAAGCTGGAAAGAGAATCTGAAATCTGAAATCAATGTGTGGGAGACAGCATGATTGATGACTGAATCTGATTCTGAGGATGATTACAAATCCACAAAATTGTCGACTGAATGTAATTCTGGGCCGGCGAAATGTTCACGCTACGTTGAGCGAGACGGTTAACATTGAAGAGTTTCCTTTACTTACTTACTTAGGCCTGTAGCTGTGGGATGAGCATAGGCCATCAACGATACCCCCGCCATGGCACTCTGTTCTGGGTTGTCTGTTGAATTCCTGTCATGTTGGTTCCCTGCATCCTTACCTGCTCTTCAGTGTCTCACCTCCAGGTGCTGCGAGGTCGGCCTCTCTTCCTTTTCCTCTGTGAGTTTCAGGTCAGTGACTGGCATGTGGTGTTGGATGCTGGTCTCCTTAGGGTGTGTCCAATCCAACCCCACTTTCTCCGCAGGATATGCATGGCCACTGTTTCCTGTCCTGCTGGCAGCAGTGCAGCTATACGGGACCCGCCACTAACGCTTTGTCTTGCTGAAAGGCCGAAAGTGAAGCAAATGTACGGGACCCGTCGTTAGCATAGGTGAGCTTAGAGTGACCAGCGGTATGCAAAAATACGGGTCACGCCTGAAAAGGGTTAAATTTGATATATTTTCTGTGTGCCAATAAACGTGCTAAGATTCTACAATGTTCAAATAATGATACTGACAAGCTGTTTCAAGATTCACACTTAACATCTATATCCTTTGAAATTGACTTAAGAAATAAGTCTGCCCCTAAAAACCCGGTGTTGATTTCTTTTGCTTTGGTTTAGAGTTATTTAGCATGTGTGTGTGTGGGGGTATGTTTGTTTGCCTCTCTGTAAATAATGTGTGTATGGGGGTTTATTTCTTTCTTAGGACGTCTCTCAGTAGCCCACAACTATAAACTGTAATTCAATCCCTTATTCACGCACGAAATACTCAAGAGGAAGACGAGATAGCATAGACTGATGTCTTGTCTTATATTTAAACCATCAAGTGTAATTCAAGTATTATTATTATTAACCAATGATCAGAGGTGATCATAAAGCAGAAAAGGGGACTTTAAGTATTACTCTCAGCGTTTCATTCCAAAGACTATTGGATTCATAGGCTTGGGTTGAATTAAAATACGCACACCGACAGTAATGCTCAAGAGTTAAGTTGGTCAATCATTGTGAAGAAGAAGAAAGGACATATATTCGTGTGTAATCAATTTGAAATGCCGATAAATATTTCTTATTGTGTTGGTGCTGTTTCAACAGTAACGAATGTTCTTTCTTCTTGCTTTGTAATTTGTTTCATTGCTAGACATTGTTTTCTAGTGTTTTGGGGTGTGTTTTTTAAAAATATTTCACTGTTTAATTACAGTTTTGTGGTGGCTTATTTCTCTCGATTTTTGTTTTTTGAACGTCTAATGAATTGTTTTGTGGTGCTAATGGGGAGGTTCTTTTTGAACATGTAATCTATTTGCCCTTTACTTGCATGGAATATAACCTCTCTTGTGTTGTTTGCATTTTCTAGTTGGTGGCCAACGGGCATTGCTTCTTTTCTTTCTTTCTGTTACTAGTGTTACTTATCTTTCATCTTGCTATTAGTATTTACGTCTTAGTTCACACTGAGATCACCGCATGTAGTGGATGGGGTAAGTTTCGATCAAATTATATTTTCTAAGCAAGAAGATGTAGAAAATTATAACTTGGAGACTTGTCTTGCCATTGAGGATGGTTTGAGATTTTCCATAAGATTACAGTATTTATATAAGTAAATTAGAGCTGTCCACAATATTTGCCTATGTTTATGTGAGTTTAGGTTCTTGTCTGTATGTTGTTTTGTTGGGGGTTGTGTTTTTGTTGTTGAAATTTCTTTTGTTATATTGGTATATTATTTCTTTTCTTTGTTAATACATGAAAACAAAGATGGAAAAAACGACTTATGGATAAATATCCATAAAACCGAGAAAATGGATTATACCTTAAGTCCTCAAGCAGCATGTTATTAAAAGAGAAAATTAAAATTGATGTTTTATTGGAGAGAGTCTTCACTTAAGTTGGGTCTTTTTCATGCAGTTTTGAGCAAAATTTAGATTACAACTACTTTGATAAATTTGTATAAATCGGCCAAATGGACTGTACTGTGCTCGCATAAACTTAAGGGCTTGAACATGTGATCTTTTGGTTCAGAGCCTGACACCCTGCCTCTGGACAACTGAGCTTTCTCACTACATAAATGTACTTATCATCAGCTGATGTAAAATACCAATTTTTTTTTTCTTTTTAAAAATGAAATCAATGTATATATATTCACAAATGTACAAATATGTTTGTAGATACGTATATATCTATATTAGATATAAAATCATAACTTAATTAATAAACCAATTTCATTATTATTGATATAATAATAATGAAATAATTGAAGGTTTATTTTTGTGTCTTGTTCTTAATCACATTGCCTCTCGCTCTCACCCTTTTTGCTGAAAAATCTTTTCACGGTTTCTTCTTTGATGTTTTGTTTTGTTATTGTTACTCTTCTCTTGTTCCCCTCCATGGTGTGACTTTTTTAAAAATCTGGTGTCAAGAATGGTTATGATTGGACTTTTGTTAGTAGGCATTTTAACTTCTTAGGCTATGTGGGCGGTTGGCGGGGCCTGCTGGTACTGGTAGGTCCTACTTCTTTCCTTTCCCTCTTTCACTGATCTTTCATCTTGCTGTTCCCTCTTAATTCACCCTGAGACCACTGCATATGGTGGAGTGGGGTAAATTTCAATGAAAAAAACTCAATTCTCAAACTATAAATGCCATGTAATCAACTCAGTCGCTTTGCATTTTCGGTTGATTCTACTCCTATTTCAATTTTCAATGTCATCAATCAATATGTATTGACTGGGAATAATGATTCATTCGGAGGGAAAACTAAAGGTAGAATGGGAACTGATATAAGAAAGTCAATATGTATATCCCATGTTTGGATTTCCCAAGCACTGTCAAACGAATAATTGCCTTGAGTGGACAGTAAAGATTCATTATTGTTATTCAATTTTATTATTATGGGCAAAGGAAAGGACTTTTCTTTTATGATACATTCCATGTGAAGTCAGCCTGAGGCTACCGATGTAAAAACAAAAGTGTGTGGTGATGTTTACTCACTTGCGTTTTGTGGCTTGCCGGTTAAGAGAAATTTTAGTGCAGCGGTAAAATCTTTGGGGGGGGGGGGGCTGATTGAAGCGACATGGAAAAAGAGCGTCATTGATTTTGGGCCAACTCCGTCATTTTTAAATTACATGTTTAGTACTCTTTGTATTTATTTATTTATTTATATTAGCATATCACTTATCTGTTGATTGGTATGATGAGTGTTCTTATTCTTATTCCTTTTAATCACAGAGACAAAACTTTTTCCATCCGTACGACTAGGAGAATATTGTGCTTTAATTCCACAGGCATGTTGTATTATTATTAATATCTATTTATTTATCAATGAAGAGGTATTGTGTTAGTTTGTCTCTCTATCGTGTAGTCCCCAAGGACCTCCCTACGACTAAAACCAAAAAAAATTAAAAGTCAAACGTCTGAAACTTAAATGCAGATGGCATGCACATTTCTGACAAATGTTAAAACCATGATAGATATCTTAAAATGTCTTTTAATTAGAATGCCTATATGACAGCGAAAACTATGCTTCTGAATCGACATCATTAACATCCAATGCACAGTATTTATAATTACTTTAACTGCTAGTATTGGTCCTAATTATGAAGTCTTTGCTTGTCATACTTTTCTTAGTGTGGTTGATACATATATATGTAGTAATATTTGATTATAAGTTATGAGTATTTTTCTATGATATTTTGTAAATAGTCGCACTTCTTTAGAGAGATTTCTTCTTGTAGTCCACTTATTGTGTCGTAATGAGTAATAACTTTCCTGCTTATTTTCTGATTGGTTCGCCTTCAAATAGATTCCACCAATGATCTGCTTTGACACTTTAAGGATGCGTTTAAATTTAATGTTGTTCTTGTTGACATGATGTATAGAGCGAAGCAAAATGATCTTGCTTTTGCTTCAAAGGATTTAGCTCTTTGATTCATTACTTTTAGTGCTGTACTGTTACATACCCAGTGTTGATGATGGGGAGAAGAAAAAAGAAGTTGACAACCTTAGCATGTTCGCACTGCACACAGAGAAGGCAAAGTGTCTACTTAATTTCCGCTACTTTTACTGATGCCATCATTTCTCTCTCAATGTCTTAACTTAAACAAATGTTTTTAAGAATATTGATAAGCGTCTTTTTGATGTTTTGTTGAAGTTTCCCCCCGCCCCCCTGTTGATTTATTTAAATGAAATGATCTCTTTTAAGAATGAATTGTTACATGATTTTCCTACACTTGTTATGTGATGTGTATATATTTGAATTTGAATCTGCTGTGTTTCCTCACCCATTCTGATAATTGTAGCAGCTTCTCAAATCTTTAAGTTTGCCTCTGTTAAAAACAAATTATTGATTGAACTCTGGATCCCATAAGGTCTTGACGTTGAATGCGTTTGTACATTGAATAATAATACTCATGGTCTTCCAATTTGTTTTGTATGCATTGTAACAGTTAGTACTTCAGTTCGTAAAAACTGAAAAAAATATGGAGCTTTAGTTTAAAAATAAAAGCCAACTATTCAACAAAGTGCTAAACATCTTTTTTTTTTTTTTTTGAGAAAATTAAATATACAGTTAATTCAATTGCTAGTACATGTATAGTTTGCATTTTCAGGACTATACTGATAAATTTTCAGTACAAATTTGGCGGAAGATTAAAATTCCTCCTTTGTGAGAAGAAGTGAAACTGAATGGGGATTATTTTTTTGCTGCTGAAAGATGTTGTACTTTTAAAAAAATGTAATGTAATGTTCATTTTTGTCATAACAGAAAAATGGTACTAATACTATAATATAATTCTAATATATAATCAGGGAAATGAGACATGTTACACTATTTGTTGAATTTTTGTCTGTTGTGATGCTTCAAAAATAATTCAACTTCAATGACATTTTAGTTTCGGTATCGTTAGTTAGATAAAAGAAAATGATATCCAAATCACGTTTGCTTTTATTTTTATATATTATCGCTATACATTTCCCCTTGTTGAATTCAACTGTGGAAACGTGCTTTCCCCGTCACACTCTTGTCTAGAATTAAAGTTGAAATTGAAAAGTCAAGCTGCTGTATGTTATTGTTATCTTATTTTGAACATTTAACTCATTAGTGTGTAGATTCCCCCGATTGGAATATCCTGACCTAGATTCAACTTCACGGCAACCAGATCACCCATTTTCTAGGCTTCCTGTGTGCTTCTGATGGATGGCATTAGGAAAAGGATTATACATCTCTCTCCGTGTCATTGTTACAATGAAGTCGATGACAAAAATAAGAGCAGAAAACATAGACAATTGAAGCAGGACGATGAAACATGCTTCAGAAAGAGGCTTACTTAAACGAACCGATGAGCTTTCTAGAAATAATAGCACTTCACCTTAATAACGAAAATAGGTTTGACGAGTCAAAATGATCGTGAAAGAGGTTTGACCAGCTTGGAAAATGGGAAGCAATGAGCGGATGGAAGGGTTTTGCGGGACTAAACAAACAGTTTTTCCGAGTAAATTCTACCACTCCTCCCCCCCCCCACCCCTGGTCCAGGTAAGTGGATCGACACCTAGTCCTATCGGAGACAGATGATTAAAAAGGAGAGCCCGAGTGCAGATCCTTTGGCTGTTTACAGGGCAATGTAGGCAAAATTAAAAATCCTACCAAAACCCCCGAAATATCACCTAAGTTGTGCATGTGAGTAAATCAAATCCAAATCCCATCTTCAAACATTGATTTTCATGTGCAGTCATTTTACCCTCATACACTAGGGCTGTTGAACGTTGAAGAAACAGCCAACAGAAATTTAACTCAACAATAGAACAAATTATTTATCTTACAAGCTGAAACTCAGCTCAATGAGCAAGTTGTTATCAAAATATGACAATGTGGGCATAGAAAAGCGTACATCTCACTCAATAAGCAAGTTATTATTCTAATCCGAGCCTAATCTCTGCCATAAAAGATTTAGTAGATCTAGGGAGGATTTCCATAGTCGGGGACACCGTTTATTGTGCGCTTACTAAGAGATTGACCTGTTGAAGAAAATGAGAAAACAGTTAAGCTAAATCTAGGTTAAAAGTTGAGCATTATCTGTTCAGAGGTGGACTGGGGACAAAGGGCATAGAAAATAGATGTGTCAACAGTGGCTGAACTTCCGCAGGCTTGGTGGGTTGCCGAAAATGAATAGTGTAAAATATCGTTTAAAGAAAGAAAATGTTTTTCAAATTACAATATGCTTAAAATATGCACAGGTAATAGTAGTAATACTAATGTTAAAATTTGAGCATTTTCTGTTCAGTGGTTTGACAGCCTATTCTAACTGGATGTCGTAGAGGCCGCAAATATATATATATATAGATGCAAAATATTCTAAAAAATCAACCAACATAGTACATTGCATCTCAGTTTCTCCAGAATAAAGATTTAATGAAGAAATCTTTAAACAAAAACAACACTCAGGACTAACATCAGTTAAAACCAACCTCTTTCTCTCCTTTTCTGTGTGTGTCTCTCTTTCCCCCTCTCTCCCTCTCTTTCATTTCTTTCCTTTTTCAACCTCATTCCATTCTCTGTCACTCTCGTTCATAAATGTTTGTAGATCTACCTGTTTTCTCCACAAAAAATAAGGCACTATAGGTTTGACAGGTGTACTGAAATTAAATGAAGAAGCATATAAGGCAAATACAGGTTTTTTAATTTCGTAAATTATTGAATGCATTTTATTATCCACAAATGGTAGCAGCAGGGAACACAACATCATATTCATTCAATTCATTGCAAAAGACAGTCGATTTTCCACTCAGAGAACAGCACAATTGTCACTAGTGATGGGTGCTATGAAGAAGTTTGTTTCATCCTCTGCGCCTTGAACTTTGACACTCTCTTTGTTTCTTGAATTCCACTCTGCTGACCTTGCAGATCTAATTTACCTTGAGCGTTACCAGAGGAAGATTTTTCAACCACGACTCCTGTAAATGCCTTGGTTTAAAGACAATGAGAAAAGCAATGAAAAATTCACATTTATTTACGGGTACAGTCGGAGTCAGATTCAACGAGGTCGTTGGGACTGACACTAGGTCTTTGTTGTATGAGACCTTTATTTGAATAGAAAGTCAACAAGGAACTTCCCATTTCAACAGCATCGAAAAAGAATTATTTAATTTCAAAGCGCTCTGTGGATTCTGACGTAGATGCTGTCTCGATAAATCAAAATGAAGCGACAGTACGGTGGGTGACAGGTGTGAACGCTAGTACGGCATAGAAGAAAATGAGCAACAGAGGGAAAATTAGCAATTAGTTTAACTCCTAGTCCTAGGCCTTGAAGAGGTCATCCCGGTCACTAAAATCATTTTGATTGGTTCATCACTTTTCCACACTAGTCAATTTACCTGAAGCGGTTTTTCTTGCTTTGTGAGTTTAGGTTTTTGCTTTTAGTAGTATGTACATGAGTAACTGTCAAAATACAGTCATCCTATATCATTGAAAAGTTTGTAGCGTCCTTGGTTGCCATCGAAACGGCCGCCATCTTGGATTTTGACTTAATTTTCAAAATCTATCTCCTCCCCTTAGTTATGAATAAAATTACTCAAAACTCGTGCTGATCGTTTTTTCCATTCAATATCTAAAAAGTGACGTCAGGTTTTTTCGATAATTTGGATAGTTTTTTTTTAATGAATTTTTGAATGTACAAAAACGGGTTTTTATTACAAATTTTTTTTTTTCAAAAAGTTTACAATATATAAAAAAAACCTGACGTCATTCAATTAACATTGACAAGAGGAACATGTGTGCCAAATATAATACAAATCGTTCGTTAAAGGGCGGAGGAGATAGAATTTTGGTGTGGAAAAACTACATTTCGAGAAAAATGCAAGTAAAAAAATCAACAGAAAATAACACAAAACAAACGCATCAGACTGGTTTCTCTTGTTGTAGCAGTTCCCTTACTCTTTCGACAGTCTCTGGCATTGTTACTTATGTGAATAGGATTATAAATCTAGGTTTAGATGTGCACCGTTGTGAAAACAGACGTCGAAATGACCATTTTTTTGTTTTTGTCCTCTATATCCTATGCTTGTGCGCGTGTTTACATACACACTGACGCGCAATGCCTCTTATAACAGCAATGGGAGACGTGTGTATCAGTGTCGACAAAACGAGGTCAAAGTCGTGTGTCGCCACATTCGATGACTAACCGCCAATATACGGGTTTTTACTGCCATTTTCTCAGTCAGTGTTAGGGTGGTGGATTTTACCCATGCCGAGTCCTTGATGGATGTGTCGGGTTTTTTCTTCAATTGGTCTCGTTGAAGCTGACATTTCGTTGAGTGCGATCTCGGTAGATGCGACTCCCACTGTAAAGAGAATACAGTAGTCGCTGGAAAAACGCACGCCCTCTGGACACAGGAAAAAGTGTGCTTTTATGCATAGCGAGTGTTTATGGAACACTTTTCTACTATATATAGTAAAGATTTGGTCAGCAGATGTAGACATGTGTTTATGCAGAGTGTGCTCTTATGAAGTGTACTTTTATCCAGCGACCTCTTTATTCATCTTTGAGATCACCTCGTAATATGATGGATAGGGTAAATTTCAATGAAATAAACAGACGTGCAATACAAGTCAATCTCACCTTTTCTTCTCTGGCATTGGAAGGGTGCTTTGTTTCAACATTTGTCAGCTGCGTAGCTTTGATGTCACTGGCGTTGTCTACCATATCAAAGGAAGTTTTCTTTGGCTCGGACAAAGGATTTAAGGGGCTGTTGGGATGTACGTGTCTCGACTTCATTTTGTGCGTTAGAATGTGACTTTTTCAAGATGGACTTTGGGGCAAAGACTTTGTAAATGTCAGCAGGGCTGTTAATGTTCAAGGCCTCAGCTGGTGCATTGATTTTGTTTGCCTGTGGAAAAAAAGAAAAGAAAATGAATTCATTTGAAAACGTTTTTCACAACAGGCTTAGATTAGTTGAAACAGAAGACTACTCAATTCACTGCACTACAATAGTTAATTAAATTGAATTTTTAAACAAACCTTTACTGAAAACGGTAAGATATCTGAGTTGTATTAATTACTCACCGACACTGTTTTAGTATGACTGAACGTAATGGTTTTGCTCTTTCCTGACGACAGAGATATTTCATCGTTATCCTCATCACTTTCTCCTGCTTCGTTTTCATCTTCGGTTAAATCATCACTGTCATCACTGTCCTCATCATCACCAGTTTTGACTTTTTCATCGACCCAGCTGATTCGACGACCAGAAATTTTGTCTCCGCTTTTCTGCGCATCCCCGTTTTCTTCTTCAAATGAACTGAAAAAGAAAAGGAAGGCAGAGTAGGTTCTCAGGGTCAGTTAAGAGGAAATAGCAAGATAAAAGATATGCTATGGAAGAATGAAAAGAAAGAAGTAGAACCTTTTACTACTTCTAGTAGCTTTTGATAGATTGAAATTTACCCCATCCATTACATGTGGTGATCTCAGGGTGAATTGATCAGATTTTATTTCAATAAAAAACGCTCACGTTTTCACTCTCGGAAACATCCCATGAACCCATGCAATGGACTCACACACCTCCTGGGTGCACCGCAGTTAGGGAAGCACTGGTCTTAAAAATTTACCTATTCAGCTCTCCCTTTTCAGCTTTCTCTTTCTAAGGCGTCAAGTCGATTCTGCAAATATTCATCAAATTTGGATGTCTGGCTAGACTGGGCTGTAGCATTTGCCTTTTTACTCGCCTCATCAGTTGCTAACTTTTCCTTCATCTGTTGAGCATGAAGCCTGCGTAAATTCTTTCTATGTTGCTCTGAAAGAAATTGGTGAAAGGATTCCAAACTTTGTAACTATTTCTTCATGGAAGTACACTGCATGTAATATGCTAGGTCATTCAATACTAGAAATAATTAGATTAACATTGCATGGAGTAATTTTTATTTCATTTGAATAATCTTATCTACCCTATGCAGTGATCTCAGTCGAAGAGTAAATTAAGAGGATACGGCAAAATCACAGACAGGTGGAGAGCGAAAGGAAAGAAGTAGCACCTACCAGTACTTAAACCCAGGCCGCCAACACTTGAAAGAAAGTAAATGAGCTATTTCAAATTGCATATGTGCACGCTTGTCCAAATGTCGTTGGAATAACAAAAGGTATTATTGACAATATTGACATTAATCCTGACTATCTAGGGGGCCAAAAATTGTGTAGTAGTCTGCTAAGGTGACAAATCATCAAGAAATTCTAACATTTTCAAGATGAGACTTAAAAAAATCTATTTAAATTTAAGAAAGAAATATGAATACGTATTGTCCCTCAGATAAAAACAAATTCCATCATAAACCAACACCTTAAATTGTAAAAACTCTGTTCTCCATTTCATCAAATTTGTGTGATTATAATATGTAACTGTACTCCTTTTTACATACTTACTTTTTCCAATAATGTTATGAATTTTTGTTCTGTGTTTGTACATAATGAGTTTTATTCTCAGCGTCTAAGAACATTTGGATGGATTTGTGGGCTTTAAAAATGAATTGTTCTTATAACTATATTACTATGACATTCAAGTCTATCAACCTGCCACGAAAATACAAAAAAGCAAACAAAATAAAATTAAAAACTATATTACTGAAGTTGAAGTGAGCAAAAAGAAATGTTAACAGTTGGAAAAGTCATTTAGAGATATTTATAGGGTCGTGAAGACAAGGTTAAAGATGGCACTTAAGTTTGACCTAACAAAGCAGAGCAAGTTCATAAAAGTTATCCTTGTTCATTTGTTTAATTGGCATCCACCATATGTGATGATCTCAGGTTGACTTAAGAAGCAACAACATGATGAAAGGTAAGATAAAGAGTGAAAGGAAAGAAGTAGCACCCGCCAACTGTCCACTAAAAAGTTACCCTGAAGCTCAAACAAAAAAACAAAACAAAACAGGATACCTTTCATACATCATGTCCATTCAATGTCTTATATAGAGGGTTCAAGAGCAAGTGGAGAATTCATATGTGCTGTCTCACTAAAATTTACCCTGTCCATCTTATGCGGTGATTTTTAGAGTTAATCAGAAGGAAACAGCGAGATAAAAGATAAATGAAAGAAGGAAAGGAAAGATGTAGGACCTACCAGCACCACCGGCCAATCACCCGCATCTATGTGCTGAAAAGTAACAATAATAAAAAACATTCTATTCACCATCCCACAGCCTTTCTTTATCCTCGTCGTATTCTTCAACAATCTCCTTGACATCACAGAAACCCTGCAAATCAGCAATGGACGTTATCAGTGTCAGGGTAAAGACAAACAGTAAGGCGAGGGCATGTCCAAAGTGAAGGAAATGACATTGAATAATGGTTTTTAAGGGCAGGGGCACCTGAAGTGATTTTTTTTTGCTTTTGAGGTTAGGTTTATGCTTTTAATATGTACATGAGTAACTGTCAAAATACAGTCATCCTATATCATAGAAAAGTTTGTAGCGTCCTTGGTTGCCCTAGAAACTGCCGCTATCTTGGATTTTGACTCAATTTTCAAAATCTATCTCCGCCCTTAGTTATGAATAAAATCATTCAAAACCTGTGCCGATCGTCTTTTCCATTCAATATCTAAAGAGTGAAGTCGGGTTTTTTCGATATTTTAGATAGTTTTTTTTTAGTGAATTTTTGAAAATATTATCTATCGTGAATGTACAAAAACGGCGTTTTTTATTACCAAAAATAAAATTTCTCAAAAAGTTTACAATATATATTTAAAAAAACGATGCCATTCTATTAACATTGACAAGAGGAACCTGTGCCATTCAGTACATGGCGGAGGAGATAGAATCTTAGTGTGGAAAAACTACATTTCGAGAAAAATGCAAGTAAAAAAATAAACAGAAAAATAACACAAAACAAACGCTTCAGACGGGTTTCCCTTGTTGTAGCAGCCCCCTTACTCTTTCGACAGTCTCTGTCATTGTTACTTATGTAAATAGGATTATAAATCTAGGTTTAGATGTGCACTGTCGTGAAAACAGATGTAGAAATGACCAGTTTTTTAAATTTTTCCTCTATATCCTATGCTTGTGCGCATGTTTACATACACACTGACGCGCAACGCCTCTTATATCACACAGTGACGGAGACGCGCACATCGTCGTCGGCAAACGAGGTCAAATATCGTGTGCCGCCACATTTGGTGATTAACTGCCAATGTACGGGTTTTTACTGCCCTTTTCTCAGTCAGTGTTAGGGTAATTTACGTAAAATTTTGACTGTATTTACCTACCCTTGCCTACAAAATATTTTGTAAAAAAAGAAATTATACGTCATATGGACATTTTTCTGCCATGAACTTGTAGATAAATGATCGTTCTACCCGAACATGCAAAGAACAGAAAATCAACCTTTTGGTCCAAAACGTCAGTTCATTATTTGCTCATCACATATGATCTAAGTAAGTTCTTTCAAGGCTGTTATGGCCCACAGAGCCAGAACTAATCTCGGTTTCTGTAGCGTGAATTGGAACAGGTAAAATTATGACCTCCTGTCCAGGATGCTAGTCTGACGCAAGTTTTTACTCCCAAGCTCATGCTTGTATCTGGCGAAAATGGGTGTAAAGTGTCTTTCTCAAAGAACAAAATATCAGACTTAGCTTTGCTAGGATTCAAACCTGAGGCCTCATGATCCACACATCAGCAGCCTAATCGCTTGACCACCGACGGCACATATGATCTAAGGTTGAATTAAAGATTTTAATGAGAATATATATACAATATAAATGTCACTTTACATCTTCTACAATGCAGACTTTTCTTACAGGACAGCTTATTAAATGAAGACTCACTTGTCTGTGATATTACCTAATACTGTGAAAAAAAATGGCATACAGTGTGATTTTTTGTTGCATCTTTTTAAACTGATCAATTTGACCAGGACAGTCAATTTCTTTGCTTTCTCAAGACAAAGTGGATTGGCATTTCAATTTTATGATAAACCATAGTCAGTAAGGACAACACCAACGTGAATGAATTGAACATCTCTACCTACTTGTGCCTCGGCCTGCAACTTAGACGTAACTCCAAGTCGTGGTGTCAATAAATCTTGCTGTTCTTGAAATTCTTTAATTCTTTTATCCAGTTCTGGAAAACACATGTTGATAGATGTGAAAGTGTACAAAAAAAAACAAAAAAAGTAATAGTTGAAGAATATTTAGTCAACAACCACCAAATCAGAGGATGCCTACACCCTGTGACCCAATGACCTTAATATTTCAATGCTCGTTGGTTGCCATGAAAACAGCAGCTGTCTTGGATTTTTACTCAAATTACAAAATCTTTCTCCTCACTTAATCATGAATAAAATCACTCTAAACCTGAATGACATTAGGTTTTTTAAAGATATTTTAGGTAAATATTTTTTAATGAATTTTTACTATAAAAAATGTATGTTTTCTTTAAAAGTTTACAAGATATCAAATTAACCCAACGACATTCTATTAACATTGACAAGAGGAATGTGTGTGCCAAATATTATACAAATCGGTCGATAAAAGACAGAGGAGATAGAAATCTAGTGGGAAAAAAAATACATTTCAAGAAAAATGCAATTAAAGAAAATTATTTTACAATAACACAAAAGAAGATGCTTCAGACGGGTTGCTCTTCTTGTAGCAGTCCCCTTTCTCTTTTGACAGTCTCTGGCATTGTTGCTAATGTAAATCTAGGTTTAGATGTGAACTGTTGTGAAAACAGATATCATAATGACCAGTTTTTTATTTTATTCCTCTATCCCTATACTTGTGCAAACACACCGATCAGCAACACTTGCCCTCCATCTCTCACGTTACTCAGCGCTAGACCAAAAGGCGTGCGGTGTTCTTGACAGCAAAGCGAAACTAATGTCACCAGATGTAGCCATTTAGTGCCACATTACAAATAAGGATTTTCAGTGCCATCATCTCAGTCAGTGTTAGGGTTATTGAAGGCAGAATTTTAACTATTTTTAACTACCTCGCCTGCAAAATAATTCGTAAAAAGAAACATATACGTGATATGGACATTTTTCTGCCATAAACTTGTAAATAAATGATTGTTTTACCCGAATATGTAAAGAACAGAAAACCAACATTTTGGTCCCAAACTTGCCAATCCAGGTCCCCCCCCCCTCCCACTCCATTAAGTACTGATATATACCTTTGTGATTGCTTGGATGTATTCATTTAAATCAAGATGACTAAGAAGAACAAGAATAGAAACAGAAAGGCTAAGGAAAAAAAAACAGGACAGGAATGTTTAGGAGAACACCCTCTCTATCTATGAACGGTATAATAACGACGGAGGCATGAACATTTAAAAGTGAGCCTGCCAAAAATTCCCATCTTGTTCTTTTACCTACACCTCTCTTTTTCTATCCTTATTCTTCCTGATTCATACACATTCATATACATATATACACATATACACAGATGCCCACACACACTTACACACATTGAGATATACCACATGCTCACTAAAATTTTCCCCTGCAGAAATTTAGGCTTCCTTCTTTCTATTGTTACTATTATTTTTTTTATCAACTATTGACCTACATGACTGCACTGTCAATATCATACATATTTTCTTTCACCTGTGTGTGCATTAAAACCACATTAGAACATTGACTAAATGTTTTATTTAAATAGTCAAAAACTTTCTAGAATGTTTCTTCATGATGGAAGCATCAATAAAGAAAACTATTTCAGATGCATTTATAT
>JAXRKP010000144.1:285000-300000 GCA_037039925.1 Doris montereyensis
AAAAAAAGTTTCTTTCATTGCAATAACATCTCATATGAATTCTTTATAATAAATTCTATCAACTTTCAGAAAATACATGTTTTTTATAGATCTTTCATCATCTGTAAATCTGAAATTGGTCAAACTAAGTTAAAATCCTATTTTCACCTTGCACCCACTCGTTTTTTCATTGCAAATGGCTGAGGCAACCCCTCATGTAAGTAGTGTAAGGTCACTTCTGGCAACACTGCGAGCGCTTCTTGACTTTATATGATTATAAATGATATTGTTAAAGAAAAGGTCTTCCCCACTTTTTTCCAGCTAAGAACGTCTGAAGGGCCTTTATTTTTAAAACCAGTTTATAATGTGCGTATTTCAGAACAAGATGATTCTAAGGTGAAAATGTTTTATTAAACTGATCAAGTAAATGAAAAGAAGTGATTACATATTACATGCTTTTCTTTTTTCACTACTTATTTTATTTTCATCCATAGTGTTGTCATCTTTCATCAACAAAGAGAAGTGAGAACTGCAAAGTTTGTACTTCGTCCACCTACTCGCAAACCTTGGCATATCCGAAAATGGACACTCAAGAAAGATGAATATCTGACCACCAGTAACGAACAGTTTGTTCAACAAGTCATTCAAGAAAAATACACATCTGACAGTCCGCTGAAAGAATCCCCATGGGAACGCCATCCATATGTGAAAGGGTATATATTATCTCTCTATAGGCTTACTTGAAATGGCTCAATTATTGAATATTACTGTCAGTGCATATTTTTAATTTTAAAATTTAACCGTTGGTCCACTTTTGATTTTTGAAGTGATGTGTTTTAGTTTAAGTCAGCTTGTAGTTCATTTCCAGAATACTTCCCAGGTGTTTAGTACTGAATGAGACGTTAAACTCAGTAGTCAATTTCGTTTCTTGGTGACGGTTATGTTCTATTTCATTTGTTTGGGTTTTTTTCCTCATCTTTTCTTCATTTATATATTTATAGTGTATCACCATAAAAACTAAGTGCATATATTTCTAACTTAAAAGACCAATTGCACAACAAATTAATAAGTCCGAAATTTGTTGTTTAGAAACAATCATTCTTGAGCTTATCTTTTTTAAAAATGGCATTCATATGGTTGTGGTTTAAGTTTTCATCGGGCAACATATTATATGGGATCAGAAGGCACATTGACTTGAAATGATTGCTTCATTATTGCAAATTCTATAAAAATAACTGGGATGGAAGGGCAGATTTGATATAATAACTAAGTATCAAATCATTACTATAAAACATTTATAATATAACTAAAGTTGAAACTTTAGTACATAGAATTCTTTGTCTTGAAACTGATTTTCTACCCTTTTGTATTGAAATTGGTTCTAGTTGATAGACATGATAGAAAAGACAATGCATTTATATAGTAGCGAGCTGTAATAACTCACCACCCTTTGAACGGCCCATTACATAGAGACTCAATAGTCTAGAGGCAAGGTATCGGCATCTGAACCTTAACCCTCTAAAGGCCACAGCCCTATATAAAGGGCATGCCATCATTGGACCGGGAAGAGCCATGGCTCTATGTATAGGGCATGTATACCTTATTTGACCGGGAAGAGCCACGGCTCTATATAAAGGGCATAAACCCTGACCTAATATAATAGAAAATTCCATTGTCCTTTTAAGGTAAAATGACGTAGTAAATGCTCAAGTATATGTGAAGTAACAGCCAATGAAAACATTGTTTATTTTAAGCTCATAGCATCCCCAGTGGCCTTGTTATCAATCGGCGAAATGATGCATTTCACTGAGTAGTGTTCACTGTGTAATCACACCCTTTTGTTCAGTGTTTCATTGTTTGTCAACACAATGAAGATCTAAGTGATCTGAGTGTTGTCAGACAGTTGATGCTGTAAACTGACAACAGTGGCCCCAGTTAAATGTCATTCATGAATTGATGAATCATAATAATGTAGATGTTGAGATAGAGTTATCAGAGGAAGACATCCCCCTTTTTCCTTCTTGGTCTAAAGACAAATGATCAATCAACTAAATTTATGTCTAATATCAAAATAGTAATGCCTCATGTTATCAGTTTTCAGAAAATGTTTAGTTTTATATGTCTAGTAT
This sequence comes from Doris montereyensis, assembly GCA_037039925.1. Lineage (NCBI taxonomy): Eukaryota > Metazoa > Mollusca > Gastropoda > Nudibranchia > Dorididae > Doris > Doris montereyensis. The sequence continues at coordinate 287,109 of JAXRKP010000144.1, forward strand.
CACTTATAATAGTTATACAGTCCTTTTTCTACCCTAGTCAAAATCTTGGCTTTTCCCTTTGCCACGCGCTAATTTTTCCACTCAAGCAGCTGTGGCAACCCCACATCCCAGGAGATCACATCCGGTAACATGAGGATGGCTACTAGGGTTAAGATCGTACGTCCAAGCCCTAAATGGTTGAAATTTTTTCCAAGTCTGGTCCAGGTAGGTGGATCGGCACCTAGTCCCATAGGAGATGGTCGATAGAAAGGAGGTCAAGTGTGTAGATCACAACACTTTGTGCATGTTAAAGATCCCATTGCTGTTTACATGGCAGTCCAGACAGAATCAAGAATCATACCAAAGCCCCAAGATCACCTTAATTGTGGATATGGGTAAAATCAAATCATATCAAAGCCCATCACATGTTCAAAATACAGCCACTTCTTGACAGTTCGGACTTGGATAATCCAGACAGATGAGCTGGGACAGATTTTTTCTTCTTTATTTGTACCCGGTAATCCTGAAATTCAGGATTCCGGATCCGAACACCTAATTTTGAAACAAGCTACAGCAATATAAAGAGTTTATGCTTCGATAAACTGAACACTCAATTGTTCGAGATATAGTCTAACCAATCCGCTAACAATCCATCAAAGCCACTTAACTCAGACTTTCCTGTTGCCAATTCAGCCATGCCATTTAGCAATTTTCTTTGTCTCTGTCTGTTTGTCTGTCTCTCTCTTCTCTCTCTCTCCCTCTCTCCTCTTTTTCTTCTTCATTTTCTTCTGGCGTGGTGTAAATTGTGTGTAAACGAGAAACCTGAGACACTTGTAAGTCAGATAGAGAGAGCTAGAGAGAGACTGTATCCACTGTCTGTCCCAAATAACACAACATCAGACCTAGCTTTGCTAGGATTCGAACCCAGGATCTCATGATCCTGTCACACAGCCTAACAACTCTGCCACCAACACCACAGACATTACTAGATGATGCTAAAACCAAAGAAGCTTCACTTTTGAGTTCAAAACCCCAAATGTTATACCAAGTGCAAGGAACAATGCTTAAGTAATAGAACTAATACAGTGGTAGACCTTGAAATAAAAAATCAATATTATTAATATTACTCATGTAGTAGTAAAAGACGAGCATGTAGTGCAATTCTCAGAAAAGCGTATTGAGAACCGGGGAGAGAGAGAGTTCTGGCCAGTGATGAACATCATTGTTGTACTCTTTCCCCCGTAAAATGCACTAGGTCTTCATTACTGGAAGTTCTGAGGGCTTTCGCAGATTCAAAATGTGTCCCTTTGATCGGTGCTTCGATAATCTGGATGTCTCGATATTCCAGACAAATTGCTCGGAATGGAGGTGTTCGGATTATCGAGACGCGATTGTATCAGTGTTGGGGGAAAAACCCAACTAAAATTTGTTTCTAAAGGGCACTACACAGGCGGATGAAACATGGACAATGGCCTTTAACACTTCATTCCATAGCATTAGATATTAAAGAATTTCAGCAGCTCGTGAGCATTTTAAGTGAACGTATATTTATGAAATGGGCAGTTCAGAGGGTGGTGCATTATTAAAGCTTGCTAGTATTATATGTATATATATATATATATATATGTATGTATATATATATATATATATTGAATGATTGCAGTCTTATTTTAGTCAGGGGACTCGGTAGTCCAGAGGCAAGGTGTCGACCTCTCAATCAAAAGGTAGTGGGTTCGAACCCCGTCAGCGATTGAAACATTTCTCAAGTTTTTTCAAGCAAAATCTAACCCCCCTCACCCTCCATGTAGGTGGATCGACACCTAGTCCCATCAGAAACAGACGATAAACAGGAGGTCGTGTGCGCACATGATAACAATAACACTGTGCACGTTAAAGATCCCTTGGATATTTACAGGGCAGTCCAGGCAAAAAAATTAAAATCCTACCAAAAACCTGAGATCGCCTTAGTTGTGGATGTGGGTAAACCTAATCAAGTCTTATTTTACAATACCTTTATGCAACTTTATCTGTATTTTCAGTACTAGGAGGGCAGGGCTGCTTGGTCTCAAGCTTGGGTCAATGAAACAATGGACAAAGAATGGAGAGTCGTTCTTCGTTACACTAGTGCAGGTAAAACCAAACGTTGTATCCTTAATCTATGGGATGCTGTTTTGTTTTGAGCCTTTTAGATTTATGTTTATGTCATGTATCAGGGGATATGAAATACATTTATATTGCATGATTAGTATTGTCAAAGATTTGATGCTATAGCCTACCGTAGATTTCATATGGACAATGACAAGACTGTACATATTTTCATCAACTATGCTTATACAGTGGAACTCCTCTAATCAGGAAATTCGGCCAATCAGGAAGAAATCCTAGGGAACAGAAATTTTCTATATATTTTACCTCTCTAAACGGGAAAGGTCTCCGGCTAATCGGGACAATTTTGCAATCCACCAAGACTTCCCGATTAGAGAGGTTCCACTATGTCAGTAAATTATGGTACATAGTACCTTTATTCATTGTGAAAAAAAGAGATGTACAGTCAAAACTGCTTAATTGGAGCAGCATTGTTCCACGGAAATTGTTCCAATTAAATGGCGTTCCCATAAGCAGCACCAATGCATCATTGTATGGAACGTCCTTATAGTGTATTATTCATGTACATGATTATGATAAATGGTACAGGTATTTTTATTTCTTCTCTTTCTAGTGTTTTACATACTGCCTGTCGCATATCAATTCTACCCTGGGTGTGTTTCAAGAATAACAATTGATACATTAAACATATCAAATATTTGTATACCATGTACATAAATCATCAATGCTCATATACATGTACAGTAGTTACTGCCTAAACTCCCATTACCACAGTGCCTATTTTTTCATAAATGCCCACAATCTCAGCAGTGAAACCTGACATTTCCGTATAAATGCCTGTTTCGCCTAAATGCCTGTTTTCTCTGCATCCCAAGTGCCGGTCATTTGGGAGACAACTACTGTATTACTTTATCTAAGTAGGTGGTTCTTCGGAAGATTATATTTTATACAGTACAAAAAAGCCCACTTAGGTGGTCACGTTCAAAGTGTGGTCGCACCATTTAGCATTTAGCCAGCAATTCATTATTGTCTATTATTTGATGTGATACACTTATCTACGTTGTCTTATGAACACGCCTATGCAATATATATAATTATATAGCTACACGTGCCATCCAAACATATTAAGTGTGAATATAGTATACTGTATAACAATCACACACTCTAGCTAAATTTAACAGCTCATGAATGTTAGGATTTTACGTGACAGTGGCCTTCGCGTGAGAATTTTTTACATGATTTGAGACAATGGCAATTTTTTCCTTTCCCATTAGGTGACAAACGTTCCAAATAAAAACATTATAATTTTCGTAGAAATACTTCTGTCCCAGAGAAATCTTTCCAATCAAGCAGTCGTTCCATGGAAATGGTGTTCCAATTAAGCAGTTGTTCCAAGGAAACGGTGTTCCAACTATCAGCTTGGACTGAAATAGAATCCGAGCATGAACGATAAAAAATTTATGGCATTTTTTCTGTCATGTATAATGTGACTAAAATGTATACATATATTTTTCTTAGTATAATCTGCGGCTAAGTGCACGCCATCTTAGAGCACGGTCAGCACACGAACTAGTATTTTTCCTCTACAAATGTATACCCCTTTAAGTGTACAGTTGCTGAGAAAGACTTTGGGTAAGTGCACGGTTTTGAGCATTGTCCATGCCAATTATCTGCTCAAAAATGTATACACACACACACATACATACACACACACACACACATACACACACGGGGCTAAAAGCAGTTCCAAACCTGCAACAAAGTGCAACAGCTTAGGAACTCGGAGGAGGAAGTTGTTTATTTTCATTACTGATGCCACTAACTAGATTACATCATTATAAGTGAATCCGCCCCAGAGAACTGTACGCCTTAATTCACGTGTTGTTTTTTTTGTCTCCCGGTGACTGTGTACCTAGCCGCAACGTACTTTACTGGCTTGTCTATATTTATTCTTTGATAGATTTAATAGGTAGATACTCTGTCGAAATACAGATAGAGAGTTGATTTTCAGACAGACAGACGGACATAATCCTTTGGAGAAGAAAGACATGGGGTGCATGAAGTTGACGTTTGTAAATGTATTTTCTCTTATGTCTCTTCTTCTTTGCTAGATTCTCGACAATCATGTCATCAACTACGTACCACCCGAGCTTTACGCGACCTATCCAAGTCATCAGATGCATCACGAGGAACGTTTTGGCTTACAAGTTGTTGGAGCTCTCGGTTGTGACCCTAGACAGGTACGGTTGTGCTTTAAACAGTGTGCACAAAAGAATTTTTGTGATTTCTTTCATTTCCCTTGCATATTTCGCATGTTATTATGATTCGTTCAGAAAGCTGTTGGTCGTCTTAAATATAATATGACTATTTTAAGACTTATTAACAAAATATGCTATGGTTGTCTTTTTTGTATTCTTGTATATTAAACACTTTTCTGTAAAATAATAATAATTTAGAAGTTACCATTAGAAAGAGGGGCATTGTTCTACCATTGCTAAATCAAAACTATGATAATCGCCACAATACATAATGATTTATAGTAAACATGTCTCATATGGATAGATTTAAACTGAAAGAGAAGTTGTATTTTAAACAATGATAAAGTAACAAACAAACAAAAAAGAAATGAATTGTATATTTTCTGTACGACGTAACATAAAACATTTCTTTCTTTATCAACTCCCATTCTACCTTTCGGTGTATGGGTTTAACATAAAACATTTGACACAAAATTGTGCATGAGAGATGCAAATAAAGAAATATTTCCATTTGTTCAGTGTATTGCTATCACACAACATTTTTATGTAGATCTGACTTCTGATGATTCCCACTTACAAAGCACAATTCATGAATTATTTTTCTGATTTGCAGTTTTCCAAGCCTTACAACAATTTGTTCAAAAAGGCTGGTGTCCCTCCTAAAAGATGGCTGACACGATTTTTGGTCACACCTAATGCTGCCATTCAGCCAGGTAAGAAAGTTTTAAGGGTGCGTTGTGACGAAATTGTGATAGCATACCTGCTTAACAACCAGTACCGTAAAAACATATTTATTGTGCAATTTTGGGTCTGAATCCGTAAGTTTGTATTTACCTCGTAGTTGAGGCTTAACTGTGTTTATTGTTATAGAACCCGAAATTAACAGCAGAGACTCTGAGAAATTGGTGTGAAGGTCTAAAGATGCCATTTTGAGTTCACAAAAATACCATCGTATTTTGCCATAAATACCAGTTGTTATTTACTTCAAAGGAAGTTAAATTATCTGTGTTTTCTGCAATATTTTAGGCCACCTGACACGTTAGAATTAATTTGCGTGGTCAGAGTCTGTTTTTCGATTTTAAAAGGTTGATAGCTATGTGATAGTGGGGTATCAATCAAATCAATCAATGGGGCTCCTCATTGCTGAGGTTGGATGCCATGGCCCTCTATTATATGTGACTTTACTGCACTGGTTGATTTTCAGGCCTGTCATTTCTGCAATGTTTTTGTCGTCCAACTGTCCTTTTTCTTCCCTTTTCCTCTTTTGCCATTGACTATCCCTTCTAATATGGCTTTTTGCAGTGTGTCATATCTTCTTATATAATGGCTATAGTACTTTATCTTTTGTTCTTTGATCTTTTGAAGTAAAGTTGGTGACTCTAGACCTAGATCTAGTTTGTAACCACAATGACACTGGTTGAAACCCTGGCTAGTCAAGGGGTTTTTTCACGACCTTGTACCCTTAGAAAAGATACTTCACTCTGCTTTTCTCACTTGACTCAGGGTGTGCATAAGTACCCGTCTACATGCAGAGAAAGATCTTGTCAGAGTATGAAGCACCTGACAGGCGACTGTACTCTTACTGTAAGCTCTCCCAGGGATTTGAGAATTTATTTATTTCTTTATCAATTCCCATTCTACCTTCCGATGTAGGGGTTTAGATACCCGAAATGATCTTTTCCAGGTTACCCTTTCGTGGCATTTTCTGTTTTCTTCTATGAAGGTTAAATTTGTTTCTTTTTTGCCTCTATATCTTCTTCCCATTTTCTCTGAGGTCTGCTTTTTGGTCTTTTACCTTGCCGTATACTGATTTAGCTATTCTCTTAACCTGCGTTCCTCAGTTCTAGGGCTCATGACACCATGTATATAGATCTGTATAATACAGCTAATTTTGATTAACTTCACTCTTTGCCATGCACCTGGTCTAAAACTCTTCAAAACGGATACAGAAGAGATAATCGTCGTTATTAAAAACTGAACACCTATCAGTTGACAGCACAATTGAAGCATAACTAATTCATTTGGTGACATTAGCATGCATGATGCATGCCAAACTATTGTCTTTGATGTGGAACAATTAACTCTATTATAAATTAAAGCATGGGCACATTTATTTCACTCTACACTTAAGTAGTAGGCCTACATATTGAAGTGTAACAATATCAAATTCACTGCTTAACGTTAAAGCAGTATGAAGATTATATGTATATATAAAGTTGTATGCGTTCTAACTTTGACCGCTTACTCAGGAACCGCTGCACCCACAACCTCCATATTCCGTCTGCAGATTTAAAATAGTCCGCTATAAGTTCTTAGCGAATAAACTCTTGGATCAAATCAGTATTTTAATTGATTGGAATAATATACAAAACCTTTTATTATTTCTAGATCTAATTTCTCCATTGTCTGTCATTACAATACAAAACCCGCGTAACTTCAGTGTCAAGTAGATATCACTCGTAACCGATACAGTGGTTTCTAAATTAACCACGGTCAAAGTTCAAGAGACTTAGCTTCATAGTACAGAGCATTTTTAAATCATAATCCAACATTGTTTATGAAATATGGTTTTGCCTCCTTTGTATTTTCTGTTTTCATATCTCTTTTTCCGGTCAGGAACGCCTCTCTCCGTGAATCATTTCAGAGTCGGAGATCATGTGGATGTTCAGGGCAGAACGTAAGTAGATCAGTATTGTGAAAGCATTCACAGTCCAAAGCCAGTGAGTGTAAAGTGGATAAACCTGTCACCATAAGTCATAAACATGTGGAAAATAGGAGGATTTTGCTTTTATAAAGAGAGTTCCATTGTGGGGGAAGGGGTAAATGATGTTTTTATATTGTCCATTGGTTATATTGATCACATGTTCTTAGTATCAAATTCTTTGTTTTTATTGTGGAAATGGTAGAATATTAAGGACCCCCTCCCTCTTTTATTCAATAAATCGCTCTAGCTTGAATATTTCTTTTTTTGTCTCCGTCTTTGGGGTTGTTTTTTTTCTCTACTCAACCTTGGGCTTTTCAATTTTATGTTTTGGTTTTGGGTTTTTTTTTTTCATTTTTCAGACGAGATTGGGGATTCCAGGGTGTGATAAAACGTTGGGGAATGAAGGGCATGCCGGCCTCCCATGGCGTCACTAAATCTCACCGCAAGATGGGCAGCACTGGAGGAGGCGGGGTAAGTGTGGACTGGATCATGATGCAGGGGTTCCTGTTTGTGTTATACCATACCATACAGGCTGTTTATTTCTCCATTGTTTTTCTTTCGCCGTGGACGGTTGACAGGCGCTGCTTGGCAGGCTCTACTTCTTTTCTTTCACTCCTCTTTCATCTTGCTGTTCCCACTTGATTCAGCCTAAGATCACCGCAGACGGTGTACAGGATAAATTTCAATAATAATAAAAACAAACAAACTGTTTCTTTCATCCCTATGTGTATGTTACACAAGCTCATACTACGTGCCCAGAGATAAAGAAAGATTTAAAGGAACAGCTTTCAAATGTGTGTGGGAGAATTGTGGTATGTTTTTAGGATAATCAGTGACTGCATTAGAATATTTTGCAGAGCTGCCAACCCTGAAGAATATGAAAACAGTACTCCTTGTATTGAAAAAACAGTAGTTGCAATTGAGGAAGCCACAAGACTACCATTAGACAAAGTTGACATCTCACAAAGGGGTAATCTTTCTCACTGATGCCAAATCCGTACTACAGGCGCTAAATACAACCAATGAAAGCCAGCTAAATCATCTTTCACTACTTCTTAACGAGTTTTGCCAGTCAACACACTGCACCATACTCCAATGGACACCTGAACACTGCTAGATTGATGGGAATGAGCGTGGAGATGAACTCGCAAAAAACGGTTTGAGTATGCCCCAGGAGTCTCTGCCATTGACCTTCGAGGAAGAGAAGATATTTATTAAGGCAACTGTCTGCAATCAACGGGGGGAGAAAATCATATCAGCTATAACCCCAACTTGACAGAAAATCCCAGGTCACACTATTCAGACTCAGGACTGGGCACAACCATTCCACCAACATATGTATTGCTATCTGACAGTTGGGGAATCAGAAGGGTGTGAGTGTGGAAGACGTCACCAGAACAATGAACATATTCTCCAGTAGTGTCCGCTCTACACATCAGAGAAAACAGCGATATGGCCACCTCTGCGGCCTATGACGTTGCACCTCTAAAGATAAGCTCTACGGCTCTATGGAGAGTCTGCAAAAGACTATGCAATTCATGGAGACAATCTGTATCCCGATCTGACCTGTTAACAGAGAGATCGAAGAAAAAGCAGGAAAACAGTACTGACAAAGGCGAAACAACTAAAATTAACACTCACCAACCGGAGTATCCTAAAGCAATCTAACAAATTAGATAATTGTGCTACCTTATTAATTAGAAACATTCAGTAAATGGCAGAAATTACCCCAAACATCTAGATTAAATCTAAATCTAGAGTAAATGGCAGAAATTACCCCAAACGTCTAGATTAAATCTAAATCTAGAGTAAATGGCAGAAATTACCCCAAACATCTAGATTAAATCTAAATCTAGAGTAAATGGCAGAAATTACCCCAAACGTCTAGATTAAATCTAGAGTAAATGGCAGAAATTACCCCAAACATCTAGATTAAATCTAAATCTAGAGTAAATGGCAGAAATTACCTTAAACGTCTAGATTAAATGTAATTCTAGAGTAAATGGCAGAAATTACCCCAAACATCTAGAGTAAATGGCAGAAATTACCCCAAACGTCTAGATTAAATCTAAATCTAGAGGACTGATTTTCGCCAATGTTTTATTCTATTAGGCAGTTGAACGGCGATCTCCTGACCCTCACTTCTGCGCTACATCTGAATCTACGGGCCAAACTCATGCCGTAGCGTAGACTGACGAATCGATGGGAATTAATTCCTTGCCTAGCCTTTCTCACACACAAACCCGTATACGGAAGTCAAAAAGACCTACTCCCATACTCAGGTCTAAAAATTGTAACAAAATACGGGTTACGGTAATGATTAACAGTTCTGAGACTGGTGTGGCAAAAATGAAATGAGAGATGGTTAATGCTGTTCAGATTCTAATCATCAGTATTCTCAGTGTCATTTTTCTTGAAAAGTATATTATATGTGTTGTTGGACTATTGGTAGTGGTAGGTTCTCCTTCTTTCCTTTCATTTAATCACATGGCTTTCATCTTGTTCAAGTTGTTGCTTCCTCTGAAGTTACTCTGAGATCACTGCATATGATGATCAGGGTAATTCTCAATGAAACAAGCAAATAGTGTGCACATTATTTGACTCTGTGTGAAAAAGAGCATAAAGTATACGTATGGTTATGCAGTTCGTCTTTAGTCTCCGTTTTCAAAAAAATATTTTAATGCTGTCCTTTACATCTTTGTTGTTGCCAAAATAAAAAAACAAATCACGACCCTCTTGAATTTCTCTCCAAAGGACAAAGACGGCATCTGAAAGGAAAGAAAATGCCTGGCATGATGGGAGACAAGCTGAGTACCAACTATGGCCTGAAGGTAACAATTGTTGGACTTTATTCTCTTAAGAAGTCTAGGTAGACCCCAATTCACCTTTAACCTCTACGATCCTAGGCGGCTGTCATTAATTATTTGGTAGGCCTACCACTTCCTCTGCACTTTCACTTTTATTTCCTGTTCATTTTTTTTAATGAACAAAAGTTCGTAATTGGAGAGTTAAGCAAAATATTGCAATTCTAACCTGGAGCATGGGTAGGGGCAACGTTGCTTCCTCTGATTTTTTTCTAGCCTGTGAGAACATTTTTTGGTGTCGTGCAAAGTTTGATCAAGATAATGAGTGTGCATGAGAATGACCATTAGACAAGAATATTTTTGTCTTTTTGCGCAGACATTTCTACAGACTGCACATTTAGTGGATGGCACTTTATATGTAATTTCCAAATAAAAATTAAACCCACAAACTGGATTACAGTACACCCCATTCTCCCTAAACTCCTTGGGACCAGAAAATTAGTTTGTGGAACAAGTGTTTCATGGAATATCATAGGCGTTATAAAGAAGGATCTTGGTTGGATCTTTGTCATGGAATCAGGGATTCTGTGTTTTTGTTGAACACGCGTTCAGAGAATACGGGCTGTACTGTGTGTAATTTATGAATTAGCAAACTGTTACATCTTCATTTCAAATGTATGTAACCGGCTTATTTATATTTCCTATTCATATTGTGACAGATATGGAGAATCAACACAAAATACAACGTTCTTTACCTTCATGGAACGTCTGTACCTGGATTGCCTCATACATTTATCCGAATATCAGATTCCTGCTGCCCACTCGACGTATCAAAGAAGAGGATGCCGACACCTTGCCTATGCCCACATGGTTTCCAGAGGACACCGCAGACCCACTTCCTGAAGAAATGTGCGCTGAAAATCTGTTCCAGTTCACTAACCCTTCCATTCAACTATCAGAATCGTAGCATTTTCTGAGCTTGGCTTGTCTAAGAGTATGAAATGTTCATAAGATTTCATCATGTATATTAAACGTACAGATTTTTCCATTCTGGTTATGATATAGAGACTGATGTTTAAAATTAGAAAATAGTGATTGAAAACCATTGTGATAATGAGTAATGGGTTCTGAGAGAATGTCAGGGACTTTTGCTGATACAAGTTAATGTCATTTTCAAGTCTGCTTGATAAGTGTGAAATGATAATTTGTTAGTTGAAACGTTTTACTGTAAAAATCTGCCAGAATAAATATTCACATTACTGACATGATCCTGAACACTTTATTTGTTTTGGGTTGTTTTTTTTGTAATTGTAATGAAGAATATTTAATTCATTTTATTTTTATTATGGGTGACGTTTTATTTTATCATTTCAGCATGATGTAAGTCTATCGCACACTTCAAACACCTGCATTGGGTCTCGAAATCAGTATTGAAAAAGTATTAGGGATTTGTTTTAGGCATGGGTCTACAGTGTACACACTTTTGTGCTTCTCTGGTGTACTTTCCACATTAACAGAGTCCTGCTATAAGCGGTCTTTCTATTCCCTGTCCCTGATGTAAGAGATTTATTTTAATAGAGCCAAAGAAAGAAAAAAGGGGGGGGGGGGGGATAACAATGGTCCTGCTATAACCAGTTCTGTTATAAGTGGTACCCACTGTATTGAAGTTGTATCTAATGATCTTTTTTATCAGCAGTAAGGGGACTCAGTAGTCCAGAGGCAAGATGTCAGCCTCTCGACCAAAATGTAGTGGGTTCGAGCGCCGCCAACGATTGAAACATTCTCTGAAGTATTTTCGATAAAAATCTGCCCCCTAGTCCAGATAGGTGGATCGACACCTAGTACCATCAGAGACGGACGATAAAAAGGAGACCTTGTGTGCAGATTACAACACTGTGCACATTAAAATTAAAGATCTCTTTGGCTGTTTACTCAGGGCAGTCAAAGCAAAATTAAAAATCATACCAAAAACCCTGAAATCACCTTAGTTGTGGATGTGGGTAAATCAAATTAAGTCAGATCAAACAGATCAACAAGTACTTAAAAAATAAGATAGGAAGAGAGAAAAGGTTTATAATTGCAAAGAATGTGTAAGTATGGTGTGTAGATATAGAAATAAGGCGACATGCTCACAGAGACGGTTCACAGAGCTGATGTTCCTAAAACAGCCCGATAGCACATGCTTGAAGGGGTCATTTCATTAGTGTGCCTTTGTCCAGTTTTGTAAAAAAACGAGACAGAGACAATCCTAGGGAATAAAAAAAGGAAATCATGCTTCTTGAAAAGCGTGAAAATGATAAGATGAAATACATCACGTTTACAGCCGTTTGCAACTTGGAATTCCCAAAGCCAACAGTGCCAAAGTCCATGGTTTTTGGCATTTTTCTCTAAATGACGTAATTATGACTTAGGCACACTATTGAAATGACCCCTTCGATTATATTTTTATGTCATTATCAAAAAAGAAATTATGATGGAAAGATAGAAACACTTGTTAATAAAAAGATGAATTGGATTTTTTGTGCAGGGGAAATAATAAAAAGGAATAATATACACAAAAAATTGATGGAATGATATAGCAACCCTGTTGGAACAAAGACGAGCCAACTACAAGGGAATACAAACAAATATTTGGGCACTAACTACAAAATCGAACCCGTGACCTCTGCGTCTGCACCCACCACTTTGCCATGAAAAGAAAGCATGCTGCCAGTGCCAGTCAAGCTTACAGTACACTCTTAAGGAGACAGTGTTAAAATACCAAACAAACATAAATGAAACATACATTGAACATGTGATACTAATTACAGTACACTTGCTTGAAAACGTATAATAATAATATAAAAGGCATCTGGCTGCCAAGATAATCACGTGTCAGAAAACTTCAAGATCAGAAGAGGGGTAAGATAAGAGGACAATATCTGTCCAAAACTGTTTGATTGGTATCGGTACGTCATTGGAAGAAGTGTTTAAAAATGTGAATCTAATACTAAAATTACTAATACAAGCAATCAAGTTAGATGGAGAACATCTCAAAGAAC
>JAXRKP010000144.1:305000-357500 GCA_037039925.1 Doris montereyensis
CAATGTAATTGTATTAACATGGCTGCAAACTTTTGAACAATGAGAGAGAGAGAGAGAGAGAGAGAGAGAGAGAGAGAGAGAGAGAGAGAGAGAGAGAGAGAGAGAGAGAGAGAGAGAGAGAGAGAGAGAGAGAGAGAGAGAGAGAGAGAGAGAGAGAGAGAGAGAGAGAGTGTGGGGGGGGGGGAGAGAGGGAGAAAGAGAAAAAGAGCCAGGGAGGGAGAGGGTAAAAAAAAAGACAGGGAAAGGGATACAAACACACAGAGAGAAAGTGGGGGAGATGGAGAGAAAGAGAGAGGGAGGGGAGAGGGAGAAGAAGAGAAAGAAAGTGAGAGAGAGAGGGGGAGATTGAAAAGGAGAGAGAGAAACAGACAGACAGAAAGAGAGAGAGAGAGAGAGAGAGAGAGAGAGAGAGAGAGAGAGAGAGAGAGAGAGAGAGAGAGAGAGAGAGAGAGAGAGAGAGAGAGAGAGAGAGAGAGAGAGAAAGAGAAAGAGACAGACAGATGACAGAGAGCGAGCGCGCAACACATATCTGCGGGTACCAACATCACAGCACGTAGAACTGGTCTTTGGCTAAGTCTAGATGGCGAGTATCTCGATAAAAATAGAATTTGTCAGTCGGCGGACACCCATTGCGCCACGCCAGTTGGAGGATCGAACTAGATTGGTGCTTGGCTCCAAAATTATTTTTTTTGTCCCTATGCCTGGAATATTTTTGTACAGTAAAATTAGCTATCGTGGTTCCCATTGCCAGAGGGCACCACATGAAAAAATGCGAGCCAAGATAAAGTAGCTCTTCCATCTTGGGTGAGAGTGAGAGGTAGGACAAACTAGTGGCTGCGCGTGATGTCACCAGCAATGAAACCTGATAATGATAGGCCCTGCAGAGAAGTGTAGTGTAAAACTTGTGTGTTTGTGTGTGTGTATGTGTGTGTGTGTGTGTGTGTGTTGGGTAAAACAAGTTGATGCGATGGGTGTATTGCAAAGAAATCATAATTAGTAGTACTTTCTCGGTGCATTACAATATTTTACAGGTGGTTCCTGGCACCAAAAAAAAACACGCCCCTGCAAACATCAATGATTTTTACAAGACACGACAGTTTGACTGCTGTTCCCATCTAATTTAGTGCTGGCATTTCAATGGGTTTTAATTTATTATTATTGTCACCTATCACGGCTTCAGTTTTTCATGCGTTCGATTTCAGTTTGTTTGTATCCATCCATGTCTTCACATTATCGACACATACTTCCATGTGGGTCACAATGGAGTCCAAAGCTACATTGTTTATAGTGTCATACAGCTAAGTAGCATCTACTATTTATTAAAGACAGTAAATAGACAAAAAGATGTAAAGAATATTATAATAAAGGCATCGCAATCACAAGGCATGTTTGCCCTCAATTGTGTATTAATGCCAATGTGGTGGTCTTAATGCCAATGTGGTGGTCTTAATGCCAATGTGGTGTTCTTAATCCATGTGGTGGTCTTAATCCATGTGGTGGTCTTAATGCCAACGTGGTGGTCTTAATGCCATGTGGTGGTCTTAATCAATGTGGTGGTCTTAATCAATGTGGAGGTAGTGGTCTTAATGCCAATGTGGAGGTCTTAATGCCAATATGGTGGTCTTAATGCCAATGGGGTGGTCTTAATCCATGTGGTGGTCTTAATGCCAATGTGGTGGTCTTAATCCATGTGGTGGTCCATGTCTATATCCTGTGATAGGTTCTTTAAGTGCATATGTAAAGAATGGCAATGGCGACCAGGAAATGGACACATGGGCTAGCATAGGCTAGTTTGCTTTTTATTTCATTTCTTCTGTCATTTTTATCTTTGCTTTGTCTTTTCAACACGCTTCTATCAGTGTCTTCATTGACCTAGTGGTCAAAGTATAAGTGGAGAACATGCAAGTAATTTTCCGTCTATTTCTTTTTCTTTCGATACCTCTTTCTTCTTTGACCTTTGAGCTATATTTACAAACCGTATGCTTTATCGTTTAGTTGATAATAGATAACCAACCCACACTGATTATAATTAATTAATTAATGTGTTCTTTTTGTTTGAATTATCTCTTTGAGTCTCGGTCCTCGATAAATGTTTCAGTTTCAGACAAAAGTTGTTTGCATTGACCACCGAGTGCTGGTGTTAATTGCTATTGTTTATGGTCAGGATAAGAACAAACAAAACACAACATTTACGTTACAGGTCCTTTTGATTGATAGTGACTTTACAAAGTGGATTCTTCCAACTTTTAAATTGTATCAGACTGTAAAGAACATGACATTAAAGGGTGAGATTACTTCAAAGGGTTAATAAAATTGAACAAGTAACGTACAGATAATGGGAAAGTTAGCTTTGAAAAGTTTCAATGACTGAAAAATGAACTCAATTAGGCCTTTATCCCAACAAATGAATTGTTTTTTTCAAAATCCCCCTTCTTCCACTAAACGTATAACAAATTAATTAGATTTCACCCATCACAGCGAATCTATTTACCCAACCGCAGCAAATTTATATTGCTGACAGGAAGTCTGTAACACTACACACGGTTTTGAATCAATGCAACCATGCATCGCATGATCTGATCTAGTTTCGGTTTGAAGTTTCAGTGATTTCATAATCGAAGAGTTTTTGAAGAAGTCACATTCTACGTAATATTATTATTATTCTCCAAAATATATGCAGATGTCTAGATTTAGAAATCTAGATATATTTAGACCTAGGCACATATCTAATTTAGATATAGATCTATATATTTACCTAGAATTTAGATCCAGTATTTTATTAATTTTAGATCTAGATTCAATGATTCATTACGATTGTTACAAAACTACTAACCCAAACTATAACACTATAACTATAACTACGGTAAAATGATATTGGTGGCACAAGAAAGAACACTGGCGGCGTTGCCTGTGATGATTGCTATTGAGATTCTCTCAAACAACCAAGCCATCTGTCTGGATTCGTCAGTTGTGACGAGCATGGCTCCTAAATCGGACAAAAAGCGCAAGGTAGAGGGTCCACACATGCCAGATGTTTCCAATGCCACAGGTTGAAATAAATGATTACCAATGAGATGGCTGCATTTTGAAACTTTAGACTCTTCGGCTATTGACACTGCTGACACAGCGGATATTGCACAGTCAATAACGTGGGATTGAGAGAAGGTGTCGGCAACTGTGGCATCCCAAATGAGATTCTATCCATTCCTCCATGGAAAGGTAGTCAATGCCATCGGGCCTATGCCTGTCCACTAAATGTAGCCCTGGGGGCTCAAGGATGCAGGGAAAGCCTAACTTTGTCAACGATCTCTTGACGATCAGATTTATCTCGAAGTCTCCCGGCTTGCAGTTTGCAAGATAAACAATGATGTTCGAGGGAATCAACAATCAATTTGCATTTGCATCTAGAAATCTAGTAGTACTACTACTAGTAATGAGTAATATTGAATGAATATTGTTTGAAACAGATTCAATCTATCTGCAATATCTGGAGATTTAGAATCAAAGACTTTAGAAGTTACTAGAACAAAGTTGTAAGAAGAGACCTAGCTAGTGGTAGAGTAGTCTAACATCAGTATGGCTACCTACCTAAGCCGGTAAAGTCTAAGGTCTTTGATTTGATTTAGATCTACTCACATTCACAGCTAAGGTTTTTGGAATTTTGGTAGGATTTTAAATTTGCCCGGACGGCCATTGTAATGCAACATGATGCAGTTTAGGTGGCTTAGCTCTCTACATTTACCAACAAAACAACCATCCGCTTTAAGGAGTACCCCAAAGCCAAAAGTTGCATCTAATGACCATTAATGACTGAGTAGAATATAAGAAATTTTAGAGAGCATGGTAGTTTGAGGGATAATTTCAGGGAGGACATCCGCAGGGGTGCTGTAACACGAGTTAATTTTCGCTTGTGAGAAAAATTCAGTAAGTTAACATGAACATATATTTCAAACCATCTTTAGTCATGAACTTCTTTGTCAATCGAAATCAAACTAGATCTGGGAAAAGTTCCATAGTTGGGAATAGCCACAATATATCACGTACGTATGATGACGTATTCCCTGAAGGCTGAATTACCCCCTCCTCCCCCTCCCCTCACTACCCTTAAAAGGGCACCAATGAAAGTGAACCCACAGCCTCCGTGTCGGCACCCATCACCTCACCATAAAAACAGAGCACACTAGAAACTAGTAAAGCACTCTCTTTTCATGGCTTTGATATTATTTCATATTATTATTATTAACATTTGAGACTCCAGAACAGAATGATGAAATAAAATTAGATAATCAAAGAGTCCCAAAAGTAGCACAATTTAAATTTCTGGGAAATCTAGTCCCTGACTTGCAAAATATGTCCAACATTGAATATCGATGGCATCGCAGGCGCTTGGTCGCCTGAGATCAATGATATGGACATCTCACGATATGACCAAAAAACTTAAGATTCTTCTTTATAAAGCACTCATTTTGCCAATAGCCATATTTGGCTCTGAAACATAGACCATGAGGAGAGAGGAAATGAATGCTCTCTTGGTCTTTGAAATGAAATGTCTAAGGGCTATCCTTGGTGTTACTAAGAACGATAGACTTAGAAACACGCACATACGCGACACACTGAACATGACTGAAATAATCCAGGATGTGGTGATGAATAGGAGACTTCGTTGGTTCGGACATGTTGTCAGGGGGAAAAGCACAAAAATTGATCAATGCCAGCTATAAGCAAGATTTCACGAACCCAAGACCAAGAGAACGCCTACCCCAAAGATGGCCCGGCAACATCAGGGAGCAGTGCGGCATTCCACTCCTAACAGCGGAGAGAAGGGCACTATCTAAAGAAAAATGGAGGAAATATAAATCTGTGTGTAATTGGGTTGCAAGGGGGCGTCACGTCCTATGCAATTAAGTTAACTTAAGTCAGAGTCAAGACATGCCCCTTAGAGATTGCCTCACTCCACTCACTGTTTGCCTTTACGTTATATTTTTCAGTTATATTACAGCAATACATCTAGTTAAACATTGACAGGACAAAATGAAGAAGGAAGAACAGTACAAAAATAAACTCATTTTAGCTCCAATGGTGCGAGTCGGCACTCTTCCCATGAGACTTCTTGCTTTGGATTATGGAGCAGACTTGGTCTACAGTGAAGTGAGTAAATTGGAAGGGGTCATTTCAATAGTATGCCCTATTTGCATGAAAAGCAAAGATAATCCTAGGGAATAAAAGGACCTCATTTTCCTGAAAAGGCAGGCTATTGAAATGACCCCTTCAATTGTATAAAATTATGTCCATTGCTTTATCATGAGGATTCTTTGTATTGTTAGTTTGATTTCTGTTCAAATGTTTCCCCATTTTCTCCCGGAGACGGTATACTGCACACGCAGGGATGTCAGCCTTTCAACCAAAAGTTTGTGGGTTCAATCCCGACCGATTGAAAATTATCTTGAGGTAGGTTTTTTTTTGTGAGTAAAAAAATCTACCTCTATTCATACAGGTAGGTCGATCGACACCTAGTCCTATCAGAGATGGACGAAAAAGAATAGGTCCCATGTGCAGATCACAGCACTCTGTTTACGGGGCAGGCTGGGCAAATTTAAAAATCCTACCTAAATCCCCAAGATCACCTTGGTTGTGGATGTGGGTAAAAATCAAATCATTGACCATCTCCACCCTAGAGACAAGTAAAAACCACTCTTTGATATCTTTTCTTCATATGAGACTAAGTACGCATAGACTAACTCCACAATAGCTGTCAGGACAAAATTTATAAACTATGTGTTACTTGAAGACTGAGACCTCAGCTTAGAGGATATAGAAACGTTAAGATAAAAAAGAGAGAGAACTGAAGACAACATTTTTTAATAGAGATGTCAATGTTAACTCAATTCTCAGTAAAAGTCATTGTGATTTAACACTACTAGACTTAAGTCTTTTAAAGTCAAAGGCAATTCTGTGTTAACAATTTATTAAGATTTAGTATTCTACATTTGGTGATACAGTCCGATTTCTTGTAAATACAGTAGTTACCGCCTAAATTCTTATTTCTCCTAAATGCCCGCAATCTAAGTGAAACCAATTTTTTTCCTTAGATATAAATTGCCCCTCTAAATGCCTATTTCAAAACCAAGATTTTCCCCTCGATGGCAACTGCAGCTGTAATCTTCTCCAATTAATCATAAATTATGTTCGTAATTAGTTAAAAATTCTTTATTTTTTCTATCATATATATGCGATCTCATCGCCAACAGTGCTAATTTATGCCTGTCAACAATTTGCCATGCATTGTAACCACCCTACATATACCTCTCCAAGGAAATGTAAAAAGATGACTATAATCTCCTCTTGTTTTCTTCTTAACTCCACCCACCATACTATACACTTTGTCCCATTGGACCACTGGTTTGTCACCAGGCAATTAGAATTGAACAGTCTTCCAGACTCCGCTCATGGTTCTTCCCTTGAAGTTGCACGAAATTACCAGTTTTTGATTGAATTGGCTGGTTATGGATTTTATTCCTGTCTGTCCATTGATCACCTCCGATTTTTGCATAGATGCCCGTTTCGCTTAAACACCCGTTTTCTTTGCTTCCCAAGCAATGGACATTTACGATTTAGGTGGTAACTATTGTATCCGAAAATGGTTTTCCTGTCGGTCTCTTGAAAGAAATTAGGGATTAAAACGGAAATGAGGAGGAAGCACAGAACACATTCAAAATTTATAACTTGTTCTATGACATATTTTTCCCGCTGTCATTGCTTTTAGAATGACTTGAATAGGTTTCTCTCTACTAAGGAGCTAAAATTCTATTGATTTTTCAGCATGAACTTTTACACATTCTTTTACTTTTTAATGTACTATTTTTATAGGGTTTAATCAACTCTTTTATTTTTAAAACGGTCTTTTTCAGGAAATAATTGACCGTAAAATACTGATATGTCAGAGATATGAAAATGGTATGTATTGAAATCAGAGCTTAAACCTGAAATAGATAAATACGGCATGATTTAGTTTTACTTTTTCACAAAAATTCATAATTATAATGCATGCAGTTTTGCCATATTACTCAGTGCGTTGTTAAGGACTCCTTTTTTAAAATGTTGTATTCAAATATAAAGGATTTCTCTCCTTTTCTCTCTGTCTGTCATTTTGTCTATCTTTCTTTCTGTCTCTGTATCTCTGTCTGTCTGTATGTGTCTGTCTCTCTCTCTCTGTCTCTCTCTGTCTCTGTCTCTCTGTCTCTCTCTCTCTCTCTCTCTCTCTCTCTCTCTCTCTCTCTCTCTCTCTCTCTCTCTCTCTCTCTCTCTCTCTCTCTCTCTCTCTCTCTCTCTCTCTCTGTTATACAATTATTTTCAAATCTTATCACAGGTGTCTTACAAAACATTGGGTGTAGGATGCCGCTTTCTTTTCAGTTTTCATTATATTCTTTCAATTTATTCTTCCAGATTTACTGGGCACTACAGACTTTATCCTATCAGATGGCGCTGTTGTTTTCAGAACGTGCCCCAGAGAAAAGGAAAAGCTAATATTTCAACTAGTAAGTATTTATTCTTATTTCTCATCAAATTACATTCTGATTTGAATATACACTGTACAGCCTGTATTCCCAGAGCTCCTTGGGACCAGAAAATTGTTTTTTTGGGAAAAAAGTGTTTTGGGGAAATACGGTAGGCGTTCAAAGAAGGATCTCAATCGAGACTTTGTCATGAATTCAGGGGCTCCATGTTTTCATCTAAACACGTACTCGGGAATACGGAATACGGATTGCATTGCAATATAGATTCCTCACTTGAAATATTTTTTTTATTTTAAGCTAACTCGAAAGCTTGTGTATATGTACAGATTTTAAGGAACTTTATCCATGGAGAACCATTGTCATTTATTTTGTAAGTGATTTTTTTTGCCTTTCAGGGAACTTGTGATGGGAAAAGAGCATTGGCGGCAGCAAAAGATGTGAGGAAGTTGACTTTAAAATATGTTTTGTTAAATCTTTTCTGGGAGGAAAAGTGGGGGAAGGATGGGTTCTATTTTTTTGTTGCTTTGATGTTATTGTTGTTTAACCTTCTGCATTTTAATTCATTCATAATTCATAAGAAGAATAGACCTAGGAGGAATGCATGATTTGTTAGAGTCTGCTGTCAATTGTGTAAGCTCGTCTCTGTAGATTCAATAGTTCCCTTGCAAGTATACTAAAAGACTTGTATGCCTTAACCTCTAAAGGCTACGGCCCTAAATAAATGGTATGCTTTCATTGGACCGGAAGAACCACAGCCCTATATATAGGGCCGACCTTGTTTTGCTGGGAAACACCCAGGCTTTATACAAAGGCCATAGACCCTGACCTTCTATAATGGAGTTGACGACTCATGAGAATCCAGACATCAAGAGATAGAGTTGTCAGAGGAAGAAGCCGGCACCTTCCTCCCCCCCCCCCACCCTCTTTTTATTCTTCTTTTCGTTCTTGCTCTAAAGACAAATAAGCAATGAATTACATCTATGTCTAATATCAAAATATTAAAGCCTCATCTTATCAGCTTTCAGAAAATGTATGGTTTTATATGTCTAGTTTCACTTATAACAGTTATATCAGTCATTTTTCTACCCTAGTCAAAATCTCGGCTTTTCCCTTTACCACACGCTAATTTTACCAAAGAATCGGCTATGGCAATCCCACATTCCACTAGATCACTTCTGGTCAAAAATAGAGATGGCTACTAGGGTTAATAACGTTTATGTCTGGCATTGTGTAATCCTTTCTCATGTCTTTCTTCCTTTTTTTTTATGGATGGTAGGTCCTTTTTCTTCCCTTTCGCTCTGTCCCATGTCTTTCATCTTGCTGTTTCCTCTTAATTCACACTGAGATCACTGAATAAATATGGCGGACGAGGTAAATTTCAATGACACCCCAAAACAACCCTCCAATAAAACAACTTGTCTTTTCTTTCACATCTTGTCATCTTTGTGTGTCAGTACCTTATCTTTTGCTGAATCTTAAAATCTGTAACTCAATAATGGATATTTGCTCTACATGTATATATATGTATGTGTATGTGTTTCCCTTTTATTTTTATGCATAGACAGATACTGTTTGTGTCTCTCTCTGTTTGGGTAGTTGGCGAGCGCTGCTGGTAGGTTCTACTTATTTCCTTTCACTTTTTCACTTTCACTTCTCGTTCATCTTGCTGTTTCCTCTTAATTCATCGTGAGATTACCCCATATGGTGGTACAAAAAGTGAACAAGGCGTAATCTTATGTAATAGTAATGGGAGTTAATACTTTGCTTTCAACACCGTTTGTCTTAATACACTGTTGTATTTCAGCGAAGATTGTGTAGCAGGGGTTGACGTTAACATGGGTTGTCCCAAAGAATTTTCCATTAAAGTAAGTCATATTTCCTTTTATTTAATTTAAAAAAATAATTCAGGTTTGAAGGGTTTTTAAGGGCAGTAAATATTTAATTTCTTTTTCAAATTTTATCTGTGCCAGTCTTTCATATCGAAGTCTCTGAGAGTTTTATTCTTTATTGCCTTTTCTTGTATTGAATTTTGAAATCTAAAAATGAATTTAAATGAATATGATGAATTTTGCTTCATTATAAATTTGCGCAATAATTTCTGTATTTGAGATTTGTGTACATACTTTTATTATAAGCTGCAACATAGAGGAACAACAGGGGTCAGGGACATTTTCACATGAACACAAATTTTTATTCTATTATTTTTCTTTGTCTTGGTTATCTGTTATAGTTTTAAACGTGCTGATATACAATATTATTTATTTGAAAACAGGGAGGAATGGGAGCAGCCCTTCTCACGAAGCCAGAGCAAGTAAAAATGTAAGTTTCCACTACTATATCACCCTTATAGTACGCTCGTAGTAGTAGTAACGTTCCTCCTTGACCATTTGACCCATAGACCTGAAACTTATCGCTGTTTCTATAAGGTGAGACAGAATAGGTGATAAGGATCAAGTCCTGGACATGAAGGGCGGATGGAGACTAATGTACATGAATGGTTTGATATAGATTTTAAACCATACGTTTTACATTCATAACAGTAACAGTTTCCTTCTCTATTCTTTTCTTACTTTTAATCCCTTTGACTACAGCAGCTTCATGAAACCTTACTACAGCACTACTATCCTTTTGATAAGTTTCATTAAAAGGAGTTGTAATAGGAAAAAGGTTGTTTGAAATGGATAGAAAGAGAGAGAGAGAGAGAGAGAGAGAGAGAGAGAGAGATGTTATATTATGTACGTTTGGATATATATATAATTTCCAATTCATTTAAAAAAACAACATAGCTACTCATTTAGAAATTTGTTCATAATTATCTCATCCTAGATCCTCATCGCTTTGGTTACCGGCTTGTCAGTCCCAGTGACGTGTAAGATCCGCTGCCTTCCAAAGGTAAACAAGACGTTGTTCCCGTCAGAATTTAGTCGTCAAGAGGAGACAAGCAATTTGAAAGTGACTGACACTACTGACAGCGATGTAAATGTTCACATACATCATGCTGATTTACTTATACATGTAATAGTATATGACGTGATCAATCTATGGGGTGGTTAAGAGGCAAGATGTCAGCCTCTCAACTAAAAGTTTGTGGGTTTGTGCCCCAAGGGCTGAAAATGTTTCTTGCGTTTTTTCGAGTAAAGCACATTCTGCTGGTCAAGGTAGCCGAATTGACACTTAGTCCCATCAGTGACGGACGATAGAATTTTGAGGTCCCGCGTGCATATCACAACACTCTGTGTATCTTTAAGATCCCTTGGCTGTTTACGTGGCAGTCCGAGCAAACTAAAAAAATTTAAATCTTACCAAAAACTCCAAGATCGCCTAGTGGGTATAAATCAAATCAATACAATTTAAAATGATTCTATTTGCTTTTGAGTTTGGATTTTCCCGTTTGCAAATATATGAGTAACTATCAAACTATAGTCATCCTACATCGTTGAATAGTTTGTAGCGTCCTCAGTTGTCATGGAAACGGTCACCGTCTTGGATTTTTACCACATTTTCAAAATCAATCTCCTCACTTAGTTATGAATAGAATCACTTAAAACCTGTGTAGATCGTTTTTACATTCAATGTCTAAAGAATGACTTCTTGTGTTTTAGATATTTTGGATAGTCGTTTTTTTTAAAGAAATTTTGAAAATAACGTATTCATTTATATATGCAAAAATGGCATTTTTATTACAAAAATAAAAAATGTTCTTAAAAAGTTACTAGATATTTTTAAACAACGACGTCATTCTATTAACATTTGCAAGAGGAACCTGTGTGCCAAATATTATACAAAACGGTTGATAGATGATGGAGGAGATAGAAATGTAAAGGAAAAAACTACATTTCGAGAAAAATGCAAATAAAGAAAACAAAAGAAAATAACACAAAACATGACGCTTCGGATGGGTTGCCCTTCTTATCGCAGTCCTCTTACTCTTTTGACAGTCTCTGGCATTGTAAACAGGAATGTAAATCTAGGTTTAGATGTGAACTGTTGTGAAAACGGACGTCATAATGACCATTTTTTTGTTATATTCCTCTATTGCTATACTTGTGCGCATGTTTACAAACACACCGACCGGCCACGCTTGCTTTCCACCTCTACGTCACTCCGTGCTGCTATGGTAAAATCAACCAGAGTGTTCTTTAAAGCCAAGCGAAACTAGTGTCGCCAGATAATAATAAGATCACATTTATATTGCGCCAACTTCTCATAGAGCTCTGGGTGCATTACAATTACAAGAAAGAAAAATGTAATATTACTTACTTCACACACAACCACACAAAAAAATACAAAAATGGGCTTAAAATTACATTGTTAAACATGAAATGCTTTTCTAAATAAATGTGTTTTCAAGTGCTTCTTGAAAACATCCAGAGATGGCGATAATTTCATGTCATTGGGGAGATCATTCCTCCACACCCTGGGACCGAAATGTTGAAAGCTGCGTTCACCAGTTTTTAAATGGCAGCACGGTATGGCAAGGTGATGGGTGTTCTTCAGCAACCTTAATGGCTTGTGGCGAGAAAGCAGATTGCTGATATACGCTAGTGCAACATCGTTGAGAGATTTACAAACTATGGATGCCTTCTTGTACTGCATTTTCTTTCTTTCTTTATCAGTTTCCATTCTACCTTTCGGTGTATGGGTTCCTTTCTTTATCAGTTCCCATTCTACCTTTTGGTGTATGGGTTCCCATTCTACCTTTTGGTGTATGGGTTCCTTTCCAGTTCCCATTCTACCTTTTGGTGTATGGGTTCCTTTCTTGTCAGTTCCCATTCTACCTTTCGGTGTATGGGTTCCTGTCTTTGTTAGTTCCCATTCTACCTTTTGGTGTATGGGTTCCTTTCTTTATCAGTTCAAATTCTACCTTTCGGTGTATGGGTTCCTTTCTTTGTCAGTTCCCATTCTACCTTTCGGTGTATGGGTTCCTTTCTTTATCAGTTCCCATTCTATCTTTTGGTGTATGGGTTCCTTTCTTTATCAGTTCCAATTCTACCTTTTGGTGTATAGGTTCCTTTCTTTTATCAGTTCCAATTCTACCTTTTGGTGTATAGGTTCCTTTCTTTATCAGTTTCAATTCTACCTTTTGGTGTATGGGTTCCTTTCTTTATCAGTTCCAATTCTACTTTTCAGTGTATGGGTTCCTTTCTTTGTCAGTTCCCATTGTACCTTTCAGTGTATGGGTTCCTTTCTTTATCAGTTCCCATTTCTACCTTTCTACCCGAGATGATCTTTCTCCAGGATGCCCTGTCCTGGCATTTTTTGTTTCCTTCCAAAAAAGTTAAATTTCTATTCTTCAATGCCTCTTTTATATCTTCTTCCCACTTTCTCCTTGTACTGCACACGATGTAAATTTGGGAGCCAGTGCAGATCTTGGAGCAATGGCGTGGTCTCATCTTTTAGAGGTCATTTAGTGCCACATTAGACAAGTTTTCAATGCCAACTTCTCAGTGAGTCCCCCCCCCCCCTTTTTAAGGCTAGTAAGCTCTCTAAATTAATCCCACTGCTTTGTCTTATAACAATTAGTGAATAATTATTCAACATGTAATTTCAAATTATATTTGGAATGGAAAAAGGATATCTACCTACAGTCAAAACTGTCTTTCTTTTTTTTCAGTGTTTTCGTTCTCATTTTTTAATTTTTGGTATTTAATTTAAGTTAAAAAAAATATATGGATACATTTTGTATCTTCAAGAAATTAAGATATTTCAATCAGTTTTTTTCTTGATTTTTGTTTGTTTTTTTTAACAGCTTGAAGATACCATAGAGCTTGTGAAACTTATAGAATCAACAGGAGTCTCAGCTATTGGGGTTCATGGCCGGACCAAGGAGGAACGTCCCAAAGATCCAAACAGAAATCACTTCATTCAATCTGTGGCACAGAGTGTATCGATTCCAATCATTGCAAAGTGGGTGGAACAATTTAAAGTTTTGTTGTTGTGTTATGTTTTTCATTTTACTTCTTTCATACTTCACGCTTGATTTTTGTTTAACAATACATTTTGAAGCAAACTTTTACCCAAATACTTTCCTTGAGAGAGTAATTCATTAATGCTAGATGTAGGAAACTTTCTTTTACTGTTTAATTTGTGTCGGTTATTTTGTCGTTATTTTCTTTTCTTTTTAAAAGAATTATTAACGAATTTTTAAAAATTAATTAAATCTCTTATTGATCTTTTAAAACCTCATTCCACTATAGTGATAACAACTTTGTTTTAAAAAAATCTTTTTTCCTAGTGGGGGTTCCAAAACTATAACATCTTATCAGGACATACACAAATTTATAGACGAGACCGGTGCAAGTTCTGCAATGATTGCCAGAGCTGCCGAGTGGAATTGCTCCGTTTTCCGAAAGGAAGGGCCATTGGAGGTGCTGCAGGTTTTAAAAGAATATCTCCGTTATGTAAGTATGCAGATTTATCTATCGATTTACTGTTTGTCCTAGTTTAAATACCGTCAGTGCAACTGTCTAAAAAAAACCCCTGAAAGTCTGCCCGATGTCATTTTTCAAAGGAAGCAAAAAGCGTCATAAATCATCAGAAATCTTTAGATTTTATGCTTAAAATGAGCTTTTCTATCAGTTCAAAGTCACCAATATTTCTAAAGAAGCATGTGTTTGATCATTTTTAAGGAAAAATCTTACATTCCATATATCATGGATTTGTACGTTTAGACAGTTTCACCGACTATATTGTCCTTGCACTTTATGCAAAATGTATAATTGCTAATACTCATGTAATTTCAATTATATAAGCTAAGACATTGAAAAAACTATATATCGACGGTGAAAGCCGCAAGCCGTGTAAGTCCAATATTGTATGTTTTGAGAAAATCAAAGAAAATGATGCTGTGCATTTGAATATATTGTCACAGACAAACATGGTGTGCACGTGTAAAAAACTAGACCCAATAGGGACACACGTATTGCTCATGTAGTTATTATATATATATGGGCTTCTGTTGGTTCTTGTGCCACGCAGTCCTAAGTAGATGAAGCATAAAGGGCTTCTTAATGTTAAAAAAGCGGAAGAAAAGTGTTACTAAATGTAGACTTACATGGTTTGCGATTTTCACCATTGGTATAATTAATTTAAGGGCTAAAATTTATATTCGTCACGAAAAAGTGTTCCTTTCTCGTTTACAAAAAATTGTCTTTGTCTAATGAAATCTCATTTTTGAAATGAACATCCTATTCAGGCCTTTAAATTTGACAACAACGAGCTAAACACCAAATATTGTGTACTGCAAATGCTTCATGACCGTATGACAGAAACCCCTGAGGCTGACAACTGCTTGAGTGCCAAGTGTCTGGAAGATTTTGCGTAAGATCGTGTTTCTTTCTCTCTGATTTATTTTGTTACCTGCAATTAATCAGTGATGCCTATTTTCTTTCTTTCTTTCTTATGTGTACGTGTTTACATGCCCGAGGTGATCTTTCTCCAGGCTACCCTGTCCTGATATTTTTTGTTTTCTTTTGCGAAGGTCGAATCTCTTTGCTTTAATGCCTCTTTTATATCTTCCTCCCACTTTCTTGAGGTCTACCTTTTGATCTTTTACCTTGGGTTTGAGTATTGTATACTGATTTAGATCTTCTCTTATCATTCACGCCTATTTTCTAGTATAATTGATATTATGATTGCTTTATATTGCAATTTTTTTTAATAAGCTGAATGTCTTGTATCGTATTGTATGTTTTTTTGTTTTTTTTACAAAATCCCTTTCAAGATTTTAGGTGATAGCTGTTCCTTCGTGTAAGTTTGGTTTGGTTTTTTAGACTTGTTTATTTTACTCTGGCAGCTTGTACAAAATTATCACTTGAAGTTGAAGGTGCAAGTTTTTTTTTCTTTTTCTTATCTTACTTTTGTTGTCTTTTGGTTGTAAACAATACGTTTTTAGATTTTACGGCTTGTCTCTCTCGTATCACAAAATAAAATAAGAATTGTTGCTACATAAACTCCCTATTTTTTGGGGTTTGTTTTTTTTTCCTTGTCATCATGTAAAGCAACAATCGTTTATAGATACTGAATAGTTAGATGGACATAATATCCTACATCACAAACATTTTTCAGGCAGGTTTAGCCGTTACAAATCTTTTTTCCCTGTGTTTTCTCTCTTGTGGTATTTGACACCTGCGACCTTTGACCTTCATTGTCTGTCAAGTTATAACCTCTCTTATTTCCACAGGAACATTTGGAACATGAAGGATGAGTTTGCAAATATTGTGAAAGAAAGAAACTCCAGAAAGGAAGAGCTTGCATAAGACTTTCAGACAGTGAAAGATGTGGAGTGAAACGCAGGAAGTTGGAGAATGGAGCAGTTTATATTGAGCTTCCTGTTAGATTCAATAAGTAAGCATTCTGTGTGCACAGGCATGTATAGATGTGCGCACTCATGTGTGTATGTATGTGTTTACGTAAGGGTAGAGTGTTTCAGTTGACTAATTTTTGTAACTGACAAAGCTTTTAAAAAATTAAAGCTTTATCTACATTGAGTGATGAGTGTAGTCAGGATCGTTAATCGATTCCACACGCATTATTCAGCCTGTTTGATGGTCCCATTAGCGGGCTGTTGGCGGGTACTGCTAGTAGGTCCTACTTCTTTCCTTTGTTTCTTTCACCTATCTTTCGTCTTGCTGTTTCCTCTTAATTCACCTTGAGACCACCACAATGGTGGACAGGGTAAATTTCAATGAAGTAAACAAACAAACAAAAGTTTAGTTATTGTGTGCAACGTTGGATGAAGGAAACAGGAAATGTCAGGACATGATAGCCTGAAGAAAGATCATTTCAGGCATCTAAACCCATTCACCGGATGGTAGAATGGAAGCTGATAAAGAAAGAAAGATCATTTTGGGCATCTAAACCCATTCACCAGAAGGTCTGATAAAGAAAGAAAGAAATAAATTTAAATTCATGACAAGCAAAAGCTATTTAATGAGACAGGACAATTGGCAACTGCTAATCTGATAGTGATTTAACTCCAAAGTCGTCAAATGTGTATTTAAGACAATACTATTTTTTTCATAATTTCACAATTTGATCAAAATATATATTTTGATTCCTTTATAGGCGACATTATGCCACAACAGTGACACCAAAACAGATGCTGAACAATTGGGCGAAGCAAAATGTTTTACAGAAACCTGTATATACGACTGTAAGTTTTGCTTCCTCTTTCTACTTCATTTTAGTAAGTCTTATTAATGTTTGCACATGGATTTTTCCTCAATAACGCAGAAGTAAATAATTTGTTTCGGTGAAACTTGAAACTACGGCTTGTGTGTTTGTTTGCATTTTATCGTTGTTAGTCTATCTCTCTGTCTCTGCCTCTCTGGGAGTGTTTGGCATTTTCTTGCCTCTCTCTCTCTGTTGCTCTCTTGCTCTTTTTCTGTCTCTGTCATCTGTGTCTCTCTCAGTTTTCTCTCTCTCTTTCTTTCTGTCTGTAGCGTATGTCTACCTCCCCCCCCTCTCTCTGTCTGTCTGTCTGTCTGTCTGTCTGTCTGTCTGTCTCTCTCTCTCTCTCTTCTCTCTCTCTCTCTCTCTTTCTCTCTTCTCTCTCTCTCTCTCTCTCTCTCTCTCTCTCTCTCTCTCTCTCTCTCTCTCTCTCTCTCTCCCTCCCTCTCTCTCACTGTCTCTCTCTACTCTGTTTACCCTCTGCTCCTCTCTTTCTTTCATTGATCTCTCTAGTCTCTCTCTCCTTTTCCTCTTTTCAATCAGTTTTGATTCAGTTAGTTAACTTTTAGATAAATGATCTGGTTTCCATGTTAGTACAGTACAATATGAATTTTAAAAAAAGAAAATCAATCAATAACATTTTTTTCTTGAAGTCATTTCTGAAGTGTGGTTTTTGTAAAGTTTGATGCGTTTTTAAATTTACTGCTGGTAGGTCCTATTTCTTTCCTTATCTCCTTTCACATATCTTTCATCTTGCTGTTTCCTCTTCATTCATCCTGAGATCACGGCACTGGTGGACAGGGTAAAAGTTCAATGAATGAAAAAAACATCTTGCTGTTTCCTCTTTATTCATCAGGCGGTTGATGGGAGCAGCTGCTGGTAGGTTCTTCTTCTTTCCTTTCACTCTTTCCTTCATCTTGCTATTACTTCTTAATTCATCCTGAAGTCATCGCATATGGTGGATATGGGTAAAATTCAATGAAACACAAATTTCACAATTTCAAATGAAGTATAGTAATAGTAATGCTTAAAAAATTCAAAACAAGCCCAAACAAAAGAAATCCCAACTATAACAAAAGCCAAACTTCTCTTTTATACAATGATTTCTGTTCAGCCTATGTTGTCTAGTCTAAGGTATTGACTGGATGAAATATGATTTTCTCATATCATATATGATATTTTCATCCTTTTCTCACTCCTTCGTTTTACAGACAGAACGTCCAGGTGATCGTTGCTTTCATAGCCAGGTGACTTATGAAGGGAAAGTGTATTCAAACCCGTTCTGGTAAGATTTGTTTTTATATCATTATTGTAAATGACTTTTTTATATATATATATATATATATATATATATATATATATATATATATATATATATATATATATATATATATATATATATATATATATATATATAAAACATCCCTTATTATTATATTATATCTTTTTAATTGGAACTGAAAATTTATATTTTCTAAAATTGACTTCCATTGAAATTTACCCACCCCACCGCATGCGGTGATTTCACAGTAAACAACAGGATGAAAAGCCGACAGTAGATTTTCTGATCGATCTTCTGGTCAATTCAATCCACGTGCATAGTTGCCAGTTTGCATGGAGTCAGTGTGAGATTTGCCTGAAATTTACATTTATGGCCAGTTGATTTGGAATTTGTATTTAAGCCTGAAATTTACATTTATGGCCAGCGTTGATTTGGAATTTGTATTTAAGCCTGAAATTTACATTTATGGCCATGATTGATTTGGAGTTTGAACGAACCTGAAATTTACATTTACGGCCAGAGTTGATTTGGAATTTGTATTTAAGCCTGAAATTTACATTTATGGCCAGAGTTGATTTGGAGTTTGTATTTAAGCCTGAAATTTACATTTACGGCCAGAGTTGATTTGGAATTTGTATTTAAGCCTGAAATTTACATTTACGGCCAGAGTTGATTTGAATTTGTATTTAAGCCTGAAATTTACATTTATGGCTAGAGTTGATTTGGAATTTGTATTTAAGTTTTAAGCCTGAAATTTACATTTATGGCCAGAGTTGATTTGGAATAAAATTTGTATTTTACCTGAAATTTACATTTATGGCCAGAGTTGATTTGGAATTTGTATTTAAGCCTGAAATTTACATTTATGGCCAGAGTTGATTTGGAATTTGTATTTAAGCCTAAAATTTACATTTATGGCCAGAGTTGATTTGGAATTTGTATTTAAGCCTGAAATTTACATTTATGGCCAGAGTTGATTTGGAGTTTGAACGTGAGCCTGAAATTTACATTTATGGCCAGAGTTGATTCGGAGTTTGAACTTGAACCTGAAATTTACATTTATGGCCAGAGTTGATTTGGAGTTTGAACTTGAACCTGAAATTTACATTTATGGCCAGAGTTGATTCGGAGTTTGAACTTGAACCTGAAATTTACATTTATGGCCAGCATTGATTCGGAGTTTGAACTTGAACCTGAAATTTAAATTTATGAGCAGTTACACCACTCTATACAGAAAGAGAAATGAATGAGGGAATTTGATGATTTTGATTTTTGTGTGTTTTGAGTATTTTTTGCTCCACTGCATCACTAATAACTAATCGCTCTCCCTTTCTCTCCTTTCGTCTTGATTTTTTTTTTTTTAAAGTTGTGTTTGAAACATGCATTTTATTCAAACAATTCTTTAATAAGATGTTTGGTATTCCCATTCATACTTCATGGAATTTGCTTCAGTTTTATTTATTTTTTCAAAATGCTTATTTCGTCGATTTCAGGGAGAAGTCAAAGCAGCTAGCAGAACAAAGTGCAGCGATATCCTGCCTTCTTGCCAATGGAATGGAGGATGGACGTTTAACGTTGCCAGACAGTGAAATGGAGGCTTTGCATAAAAAGTGGCGCACAATTTTAGATACAGAGGAAGACGAAGATGACCCAAAGGAAGTAGTTCAAAGCAGAGACTGTGAGGAAAAAGTGTTAACAAAGCAGAAGAAAGATTACTTTGATGATTTAGGACATAGTTTTGCAGATCGAAAATATTGAAATTTGTTCTTTTTAAATTATGTCAATGAATAGGACTAACACATAGGTTGTTATGAATATATGGTATTACTCTCTCTTTTTTTTTTCTTTTTCTTTTTCTCTTTTCTCTCTCTCTCTCTCTCTCTCTCTCTCTCTCTCTCTCTCTCTCTCTCTCTCTCTCTCTCTCTCTCTCTCTCTCTCTCTCTCTCTCTCTCTCTCTCTCTCTCTCTTCTCTCTCTTCTCTCTCTCTCTCTCTCTCTCTCTCTCTCTCTCTCTCTCTCTCTCTCTCTCTCTCTCTCTCTCTCTCTCTCTCTCTCTCTCTCTCTCTCTCTCTCTCTCTCTCTCTCTCTCTCTCTCTCTCTCTCTCTCTCTCTCTGTCTCTCTCTGTCTCTTTCTTTTTCTCTCTCTTTCTCTACTCAAGATAAAGAGAGATAGAAATACAGACATACACAGTGACCATTGCTTTTTTCAGCATCATATTTCATACATGAAAGGACATAGCAGAGTATAGTCATTTGGATGTGATGCATGCATTATTTGTGACTAAGTTATTGAAAATTGTGATTTCAATTTACAAATATCCAATATAAAGTTCTCTGGGATACAAAATGCTTTACACATGTTATTGTTAGTTTAATCCTTTAAACTTCACCCAAACAATTTGCACTGTAATACATATGACATTTTATCGCCTGCTTTCAACATATCTTAATGATGCAATCAATATTATGTTGCCAAGAAGAAGATGATATTATGTTACAATAAATAAAGGAAAATACCTTATAATAGGTCTATGTCAGTGTTTAATGTTTCTAAATTTGGCTTTATTTGTAACAAAGGGATATCAGTGAAGTGAAAGGTTTAAATTTATTTGAATATTTTTATATTATTATTTGTTTTTGTCTTTTTTTTCTTTTCTTTTTTGGTAGGTGGGTGGGGGGGGGTGTCTTTTTATTTGGGGAGGGAATGAATAGTTACGGTTTTGGATATTTTTACCTTTCTTTCTTTATGTTTGTGCGTGTGCTCAGATTTGGTAAATTTACAAAAAAAAGGGGCATACAATAGTTTTTAGAGTCATTTTCAGTTCTACAGATAGTGTTTTATACAACACCAAATGAGAGACCTAGATGCAATGAAAAGTTAACAAATTTGTGTTAGCCAGTTTTGAGTACCAATACAGAATGTCCCAAAAAGAAATTGTCCATGACTAATCGGGAAACCATCTTAAGCAAGCGTCTTCAGATCTTCATAGAGTACCTTCTCAAAAGAAGAATAAGTCTTTTTTTTTTATATTGGAATCTGTCAAGTCAATCAAATTTTAAGCTAATTTTTATAGAGTCAAGCCTAACTTTTATCAATCATCAGACTAATTAGAGCATTGTAGCTGAACCCCACCCCACAACTGGCACAGATGGGTTGTTTTTTTTCATAACGTTGTTATCTTAGCAAAGATATTTAACTCTACTATCCTCACTTGACTCAAATGTGTGAATGAGTACCCAGCTAAAGGTAGAGAAAGATCTTGTCAGAGTGTTAGTGTTAGTACGAAGATCCTTACACTCAGGTTGGTGTGCTGTATGTTCTCCAGGGAGTAGAGAGGGACTTTGGATGAAACTGAAATGGCCTGCTGGGGGATAAATGATGTACAGCCGGATACAGACTATAAATCCATCTTTATCTTTATTACTTGGCATTCCATTCAGAACCTATATCCCTTGAATCTGATTGCATAACTATGTCATGTCTGTAACCACCCCACACACACACACACACACACAACTTCTATATGATACTGGTGAATAATACTAACACTCATTAGTACTACCATACACATTTGTGGCAAGGTGGTTGGGGCACAGTTTACTTTTCAGCAAAGATTCTTCATCGTAAAAAATTATCTTGAAACTCATGATGTCATCACTCAAACTATTCAAAGATTTCAAGGGATGTTTCCACCAGCTGGGGGAACAATTTTTGCACAATGACCCCAAATATCAAAGCCATGGCACCATTCTGTTTAAATAGCAACAAAGAAAACAATGGCAGCCCACCGACCTGAAAAGATGTTGATTCCCTGATGCAGTTGCGAGTCAGTTTGTAGGAAGATTTAGATAGGCGGCAATCCACATGACGCAACCTCCCGCACGTCTCATAGTTATCTTTTCCAAAAATGATGGTGTTGACCTTTGCTCCACCAAAGATACTACATGTACTAGAACGATTGAAAGGGGTCATTTCAATAGTGTGCCCATGTCTATTTTCATGAAAAACAAGACAGAGAGATAATCTTAGGGAATAAAAGGTAATCATGCTTCCTGAAAAGTGTGAGCATGTTAAGACGAAAATACATCACGTTTAAAGCCGTTCGAAACTTGGATTTCCCAAAGCCAACAGTGTCAAAGTCCATGTTTTTTTGGGGCATTTTTCTCTAAATGACGTAATTGTGACTTAGGCACACTATTGAAATGACTCCTTCGATCATATTTATGTCATTATCAAGAAGAAATTATGATGGTAGGACAGAGACATTTGTTGTTGAAAAGATGAATTGGATTTTTTGTGCATGAGAAATAATAAAAAGATGCACCTAGAGTTGTCGTAAGATGGAAGTAGGTGCTATAGAAATGAATATTATTATTATTATTATTATTATACGCAAATAACACATGCTAAAAAAGTTCACTTCCAGGAACAAAGACGAGCCAAATACAAAGGAATCTTTGGGCACCAACTACAAAATCAAACCCACGACCTCTGCGTCGGCACCCACCACCTTGCCATGAAAAGAAAACATACTGCCAATCAAGCTTGCTAACAACACTCTTAAGGAGACAGTGTTAAAATACCAAACAAACTTAAATAAAACATATGTTGTACATGTAATACTAATACTAATACAATTGCTCGAAAACATAAAACATGTCATATAAAAGGCATCTCTAAATGACGTAATTGTGACTTAGGTACACTATTGAACTGACCCCTTCAATTATTGTACAAGTACAAAAATGTATCTTTGGCTCCACTAAAAGTGACATAGCTTTTGATTGGTTGGACAGAATTTGATTAAATTAGGCTCATTCACCCCGTGAGAAGACGTTCTTTCAAAATCTAGTGAAACTTGCAATATGATGATGTCCAATTTGACATGGTTTTTTTTTTGGGGGCGGGGGGGGGGTGTGGTCACATGTGAGACGGGTCATTTCCTTGAAGATCATTTTTTATAACAGGAATCGTTATAAAAGAACAGTAGTCTCTTCTCCATCAATCTTGCTGGAATGTAACTGTAACCAGTTGGTTGTCAGGTGCTATGCCCAGTTATATATTATATCCTACTTTCTCACTGTACAGTACATTGAATCAAATATGCAACGTTTTCCCTAGTGAATGAGAGAAACTAGATCTAGTCCTAAAGACCCTGAATAGATACATGCAGAATGTAGGCCAAATAGTTATATAATAAATAATATACAAAATTCTATGTTTTGAAACGACCACAACAGAAATAAGTGCTGACCAACCAAGAGAGATTTTGATTCAGATGTTTGTGCTAATTCAAGAGATAAAACTGTGTGGCGTCAGTGGCCGATTGGTAAGGCTGCCGGACTTGGGATCACGTGGTCATGCACGGGATCGAATTTTTCCAACCCTAGATCCTGCATGTTGCTTGCAAAAGACACTGAACACACATTTCCTCCACTCGACCCAGGTGCAAATGTATACAAGCATTAACTTGGTTGGTAATGAAAATCTGCATTTGTCAAGCTTCCTGTCCAGGAGGTGCTTATTATCATCCTGTTTCGCTTCACGCTATAGACACTGGGATAGTCATGCAACTTAGCAGTGCAATGAAATGAGAGCTTGTTTATCAACACTCCCTATGTGGTAGTTTTCACTGGTTACAGGAACTCACAGGCTAAGAAACATATTTATGTATCTAAATCCAGTCCCTTTAAAAAAATAAAATCCCACCAGAGAGAGAGAGGGGGGGGGGGGTAGGATGAGTGGGAGTACAAGTAATTGAAAAGTCAATAATTTTATCCATTGCACGAGTATGGTGTTTGGTATTTAAACCCATGGCAAATTTTTCGATTTTGTCATCAAAAGGGACAATAAGGATATGAAATAGATATTGAAAACCCATTGAAGGGACAAAGACGAGACAGGTACAAACGAACAGAAACCAACAACTTTGGGCACTAAACAGAAGCGAACCTATGACCTCTTCGTTGGAACCCATCGCCTCGACATAAAAAGAGAACGCACTACCGACCTTGCTAACTACACTCTTTACGGAGTCAACAAAATAAATGATCAAGGATTCTAAAAAAAGAAAAAAGAAGTAGTTATCAAGTGGTAGGTTAAGGCTGGAACGATATACTGTCGTGATCTGATGAAACGCATCTTTTCATTTTGGCGGGAATTTTTATTATTTCACCAATGGATTCTTTCTTTCTTTCTTTTATCAGTTCCCATTCTACCTTTCGGTGTATGGATTCAGATGCCCGAGATAATCTTTCTCCAGGATGCCCTGTCCTGGCATTTTCTGTTTCCTTCCAAAAAAGTTAAATTTCTATGCTTCAATGCCTCTTTTATATCTTCTTCCCACTTTCTCCGAGGTCTGCCTTTTGGTCTTTTACCTTGGGCTTTAGCACTGTATACTGATTTAGCTATTCTATTGTCATTTATTCTGTTTACATGCCCAAAACATCTCAATTGATTTGTTTCTATCTTAGTTTTTATGCCATCTGCTTTGGTTTGATCTCTTATTGTTGTGTTTCTGATTTTGTCTCTTTTAGTTTTCCCTACTACTCTTCTTAGATATTTCATTTCAGCTGCCTGTACTCTACTGTATTCTCTACTGTTTAAAGTCCAAGTTTCGCTGCCATAGAGGAGAGAAGAACAATAAACTGCCATTTTGGTTTTTGTTGACAATTCTTGCTTACCTACAAATGCCTTTCCTAACTAGATGGTTATATATTGTAATTGCCTTTTGGATTCTCTGGCTGATTTCTTCTCTTAGTTTTCCCTCTGAGTTAATCATTACTCCTAGGTAATTGTAGCTTTGAACTTGTTTTCAATACTCCCTGCCCAATTTAAGATTTTGTGTTTTAGTTTTAGCTTCCCTAGTTACTAGCATTGTTTTGGTTTTCTTTGCATTTACTCTCATTCCTCTTTTATTTACTTCATTGTTCATAATGTTGATATTCGACTGAAGGTCATTTTCTGATTTTCCAAACAGAACTAAATCATCGGTAAATGAAAGCATTGATACATTTACTGATTTGAGCTTCCACATACCTCCATTCATTTTCTTCATTTTTGAGGATGCCTTTGCGACTGAATCCTTAAATGTGATAAACAAAAGAGGACTTAGGACACAACCCTGTCTTACTCCTATATTATCTATATCAAATTCTGCAGATATGTTTCCAGCAACTCTCACTGCACATATTGGTTTATTGTAAAAACTTTTAATGGCTTCTATTAAAGTTTGCTCTACGTTGTGTTCTTTTAAGGAATGCCATAGTTCGTCCCTCACAGTGCCAAATGCCTTTTCTAAGTCAATAAAACACAGGTGCAAATCAATGTTTCTCCCAAGGAATGTTCCTATTATTTGTCTAATTGTAAATATGTGATCTTGTACACTTCTTCCTGGTCTAAATCCACTCTGATGCTATTCGATCTGATCCTCTACTCTTTTCCTTAGTCTCATTTCCAATATCCTGGCATATACTTTTCCTGGAACGCTAAGTAGTGATATCCCTCTATAGTTTGAGCATTCCATAATTGATCCTTTCCTATGTATTGGTACTACCGTTCCCTTTTTCCAGTCATCTGGCACCTGTTTAGACTTCCATGCTTGTTGGCATATTGCATGTAATAGTTTGTCTGCCTCTCTCCCTTGGTTTTTAATGATTTCTGGATAAACTTGATCTGCTCCTGGGGCTCTTCCTAACTTCACTTTTCTTATACTAGCTGTTTGGATTTCTTCCGTTGATATATCTACATCTTCAGCTGTCTCCTCTGGATTATTTGATACTCTTACTAATTGATCCTTACTCCTTGTTTCATACGTTCTGGAGGGATTATGTAATTAATTGGTGAAAATGCTTTCTCCATATTTCCATGATTTCGCTGTCTTCTTTCATTATTTCTCCTTTGACATTCTTAATTTGTCGCATTGGGCATGCTTTGGTCTTTGTCATGCTCTTCATTGCCCCCCAGAACAGCTTTTGATTTCCTTGATAGCTTTCTTGGAGTCTTTGTCCAAACTCTTACCATTGTTCCTGTTTTGCTTTCCTAACTTCCTCTTTGGCGATAGTTCTTTTATTCATGTAATCTATCCTATCCTCTGGTCTCTTTGTTTGCAAGTATTTCTTC
The DNA here is from genome assembly GCA_037039925.1 of Doris montereyensis. NCBI lineage: Eukaryota > Metazoa > Mollusca > Gastropoda > Nudibranchia > Dorididae > Doris > Doris montereyensis. Next base: position 331,089 of record JAXRKP010000144.1, read on the forward strand.
CAGGCATCCTTCTTTTCTTTGATCTTAGTCTTGACATTATCATTCCACCATGCTGTTCTTTTCCTATCTCCTTTAATTTCTTTCCTACCACAGACCTCTTCAGTACAACTGAGGAGTGTTTCTTTATACACCTGCCACTTTTCTTCTATTGTGCTATCATTCAGATCCACCTGTCTTTCACTGATAAATCTTTTTATCCTAGATTGATATACCTGTTTTACTACTGGCTTATTTAGTTCCTCTATTTTGAGTTTAGTAGCTTTATTCTCTTTCATTTTCTGTTTGTTTTCTTCAGTTAATAATCTCATTTTGGCTATCACTAGGTGATGGTCACTAAATATTTCTGCTCCTCTGTTTACTCTTGCATCCAATGTACTGTAAAAAGGGAGCTGCTAACTATTATGTAGTCTATCATTGACTTTTCACACCTGTCTTCATTTATTCTTGTATATTTGTGGATATCTTTATGAGGAAAAAAGGTGTTGGCTATTTTCATGTTATTCTTTAGGCAAAAATCTATGAGTCTCTCTCCATTTGGAGAAGTTGTTGTTTCTCCTTCTTTACCTATTACTCCTCCTGACGTTTCTACATTGTTGCCTACTCTAGCGTTTAAATCTCATAAAAGCATTAGTTCCTGTTTGGATTTAAGATTCTCTGTAGCTATTTGTAAATCGTTTTCGAAGATATCTTTTTCTTCTTTAATTGCGTCTTCGTTTGGTCCATAAGCTATTAATAATTTAATTTCTCGTCCTTTTGGTTTAATAATTACCTCTAACAGCCGTGGGTTTATAGATTTCCAACTTTCTAGTAGCTTTTCATGCCTTTTATGCACTAGGAGGCCTACTCCTGCTCTAGCTCTATCTTTGACATCTACTCCGGAGAAGGTTAAAATATGATTCGGTCCTACATTTTCTATTCCTTGTCCTATTTTCTTTGTTTCTGTAATGGCCAAAATATCTAGTTTGAATTTTTCCATTTCTTCAACTAATTCTAACTCTTTTCCATTTATTGCCCTAACGTTCCATGTTCCAAACATCACAGTCCGTGTTCGTTTCCAAGTTCGTATTCCAAAGATCAAGCCGGTTATTTTTCTTTTTCTTCTCTGAATCAGGTTGTTTTGGATAAGCAGGGGATTAGCCCACTGTACTCTAGGTAGATGGTGGGGCTGCCACCTTGAGGCCACTACCAGGCCTTGTTATTTTCTGAGGGTTAACTCCCTTAGCCTTTAGTCATTCAAGACCAGCCTGCAAGGCAGCAGGTTGTTATTTTCTGTCATGGTTAACTCCCTTAGCCTTTGATCATTCAAGGCCGGTCTGCAAGGCAGCAGGTTGTTTTCTGACAGGGTTAACTCCCTTAGCCTTTGGTCAGCCAAGACCGCCTGCAAGGCAGCAGGAGACTCGTGGAGGGCTGGATCATCTACTCCCCGTACAGGTTCTCATCTGTCCACTGCCCGTGTCGAAAGCCATCTTGAGTTGTCAATATGAAAGCCAAACTGTGACTAGACTAGTTTTTGAATAAATTAGCATTTTAGATTTGTTAAAACGCATTTATTTCCAATGTGATCTGATGAAACGCATCTTTTTCAGAGATGATCCGATGCAACACATTTTTTCCTGCGGGTCGACCATCCACATCAACTGATCTCATATAACGCATTTTTCTTCCTGAGATCGACAAAAAATGCGTTTTTTTATTTTATCAGATAACGCTAGTTGATGCGGACGGTCAACACGCAGAAAAAAATGCTTTTCATCAGATCATGGCAGTCTGACACTGCTGACACTGACAGGTCATAATTTCGCCTTTCAGATCCGCAGGTTCTAGGATCAAATCCTTCTTGGCCGAGTTATGCCTGAGACGTTCAATCGCACAATAATAAATCCCAGAAGCAGTCCCATTGGCTCAGTGGATAAAGCGTCCGCCCGAGGCCTGGTAGGTCAGGGGTTCGATCCCCGGCCGGGTCAAACCGAAGACTTTAGAATTGGTACTCTGGTAACTGCCTCGCATGAAAGAGAGAGAGAGAGAGAGAGAGAGAGACGGTAAAATTGTTGAAGAAAGACATGTCGACAGAGCTGCAAACGTTCGTAAAAAACGACCTTTGCCCTGCGATGTATTGTTGTGTTACCTTTGAACTCCTGCTTGGTCCTTACTACTCCTTAGGTTGTTTTCGTTCTCAACTATCACAACGCCCTGTCTCGAGTGTAGCTTACACTTACATCGTTACATGTAAGCGTAAAATCTAGCACTATCCCTATCTCACTGTGAATTTATTACATCTTTCTTGTAGCTCCAGTTTATGTTATTATAGATTCTAGATAAAAGTTTTATCTAGATAACAATAATAACCTAAACTGGAGTTAAAGATGGGTAAAAACGAGATATAGATCTAGATCTAAATCTAGAAATCTAGAACTAGAGCTAAAAATTTTTTTTATATTTCTGCAGTGTCATGTTGAAAAGCAGTTCTAAGCTTATTGAAACAGGACTGAGACTCCGATTTGGAGTTACCCACGTCAGAAAATCGTCCAGTCTCTTCTCTTGCAGTGAATCGCCCTCAAACTCAACATTATCGAAGAAGATGGCAGAGTCGAATGAGAAATCGACCAGACGTTTATTTTGTATTGCTAATCATTGTAAAGGCACAAGCATCAATCCAGCTAAGATACCCCAGACTGCTTTTGCTGATTGTAAGTTTTCTTTTTTGTAATTTTAGGGAATAATTTAGTGAATATATCTAGATCAAATGTCTTGTCCACTTGTACTAAGTTGTACTTCTAAATGTGAAGGAATTCCATTGTTGGGCACATCCAAGGAATATAACTGAGACTTTAAAGTAATAAAAGTTGGGACAAAACAGAGAACTAGTAGCTGCAGTGCTTTGTGACTGTGGGTCATTTCCGTCGATCTGACTTGATGTGAGACTAAGACTACTAGACAATAATGGACATTTCATTTGAACATGATCAGTTCAAAAGTCACTGACAACGGTCAGTGTGACATATCGGATAACCAATGATTTGAGAGTCTTTCTGACTTTCATTTGCATGTTTTATTTCTAAATATGAAACGTAGTAGAATTCTAATTTGCATCACTGCATAGATGCTGTATTGTAACAAATTTATCTTTTGTAAAATCTATCAGAATCCCTGATGGGTGTAACAACATACACACATAATTGAAGAGAAAAAAGAAGGTGGTTTTCAATGCAAGGAGTGTGAGAACTACACCACTGCTATAGCAGGGCTTCTCACAACAATTGTTTTAGTACTAGCAAGAAAGTTGATGATTAGAGGATACATTTTTACGAAAGTTGTAAATAGCAAAAGCGTTAGATATATACATACATGTACAGTGTAAAATATATTTATTTAAAGCCTTTAAGAAAAAAATTCATTGAAACCCGACATCATTAACATCACTGATGTTAACCTGTGTGTGTTCACTTACATACATTCAAGTTTGTTTGTTTCTCACATGTGATATTCAAGTGTCGAATTTCCCCCTCTCACACCGGGTGTCATGCGTCTCTACAATATGAGATATTGCCCCTTTGCTCAGAGGACACGACTTGTCTTGGAGTATAAAAAGATTCCGTAAGTACTCTTTGAATAAGTTTGATTACCTAGTCCGTTTAAATGTTTGATCTTATTTTTACTTTTTTTAACATAGAACTAGAAGTAAAAATGTTTTGAATGGTGTAGACCTACTGTTTTTGTTTTATGGTAAAAAGAAAGTGTTAAATTGATAAAGATGCTGTACATTTTGCACTTTATCACATTCGGACGCATCATGAATTGCTACATTTTAAGAAGTTATTATATTTATTTTGAGAAATTTTACTAATTTGATAGTTAAAAATGACTGATTTGATAGTTAAAAATACCTGAAATTGTTGATTTAAAAGACAATCCACTCAAGACATTTCATTAAAATAGATGTCAATGCTACTGGTCATTCATTTGTTTTATACTACTGCATTTTGGGACAGGAGATATTTGGGACATTTTCCAAGCATGCGGTATTTCATTTAACGACAGTGATAAATTAAATATGTACAAAAATATACCTGAGAGTTCACCAGAACATAATTTCATGACACGTGAGATTATTGTCCGGTCCACAGGCTTTGTTTATTTTAAGATTTTTGAAAAGTTTATTAATTCCTTTTGATTGACTGTTATTGGTGTATCTTCATTTTCTTTGAGGCTGCTTCTCATACCATCTATGTGATCAGAAAAGTCAAGTTGGTCAAACCTAGCGTAAAAGTGTGGAGCCTGAATCCCTTAGTTTGTTATAGTAAAATATAAGGGCAGTGAGTACCTCACGTCATTATTCATAAATAATAGTGCTATTTCAAAAGCAGTATATATATCTACTTCTACCATTTTTACCCTGGTTAATAATCATTCTAATAATGCTATGGAGCTAAACGAAAGACACTCTCTCCTGGAACAAAGAAAAGAAACACCATGGGTGAACAGAGATCCACCAAATATCGTTTTCAAAGAGCCTCAAATCAAGATGGAGCTAATTGACAATCAAAGAAAGAAATTAGATCTGCTAACCCTGATGATGTCATCACAAAAAACCATTGATGACTACCCTTACAACTGGATCCATGTATACACAGATTGGTCAGCTCTCAAAGCAACATCAAATGCAGAGTATGGTATCTACATCCAATACTCCGATGACACCTCTGATGAATTCTCTTGAGCATGCGGAGAAAAATATACAAAACTTTGAAGCAGAGACAGCAGCCATGGAAACAATACTCTACCACCTCAACACTGTTTTCAATACATTCCCAGCTAAAATATCAGATATCGTCATTTTTACAGATACAATGTCTGTCCTACAAACTCTCAACAACTGCCAGAGATCTGATCTCAGACAAACATGATCAGAAGCTGGCCAACTAATTAAAACCTATGGCATTGAGCAGGTAATGCAGTGGATCCCTGGACATGTAAACACACCAGAAAATGACAAAGCAGACACTCTTGCCAAAAGGGGATCTAGACAAGAACAACCAAACACAAAAACTACAATGCAGACGGCGAAACAAATCATCGAAGTTAACTGCAAAAAGGATTGGATGAACAAATGGGCTTTAGGAAAGACTGGAAGTGGAAGAGATTTATACCGACATATGGCCACCCCACAAACAGATGACAACATTAACTAACTTAAATGAAAAGACCAAGTCACCATCTTCAGGCTCTGAACACATCACATACAGCTAAAATATGCATTTAAACAGAATAAATTCTGAACATGCCCCAGTGTACCCGCTTTGTGACCACCCCCATGAAACTGACCCATCACCTATTTGAATGCCACAAATTGAAAGACCTACGCGACAAGCTACTTCCCAAGAAACCTGATACTTGGGACACCATTTATGGAACCCTACAACAGATGGAAAACACTTGCAAATACCACTACATGGCATTGGGCCGAAAGACAAATTATGTCAGAACGCTGCTGGATCAGCAACGACAACAACAATAATGTAAATAATAATGCTAACATTTGTGGTGATGATTATTATAATATTAAGAGAAGGAGAAGAAACAGGATAATAATAATAATAATAATAATAATAATAATAATAATAATAATAATAATAATAATAATAATAATAATAAATAGTTCTTAAATGGCATCTCACCCCGATATATATCAAGCTCAGAGCGCTCAAACATGGATAAACATTATAAATCAAAACATATATATATAATTTACACACACCAGTGCAATATACACGTTACGCATAACAAACATATTTAAAAGCATGGGATGATAATACAAAAGACAGTTGACATCATTGAACTATATTTATGACGGCAGTGAGAAATATGAATCTGTGTGGGTTTTATGGTTGTGTGGAAAACAGATGATCACCTGTAATTATAATAACAAAAACTAGAAATGATAAAGTAGTAGTACAGAACATTCTACGTGATCCTATTTTTATAACTTATTGGCGCTTGACAAGATTACTATGTTATATATTTTCTTTGTTTACACTGAGTTACATTGATGTACAGTATCACATTCTATGTGAATGTATTTATAGGATTTTGCATGAAGGAAATGCGGCGAAGCAGAAGAGTTACCACGGCCAATCTCGTTAGGTCTAATCACGAGTTAAACACCCATGTAGTTTTACATTTTAATCCACATTCATAAAATGTAATGTAATGCATTTGTGAAGTCTGTTTTCAATTTTTTAATTCTCTAACAAATTATTAAATATCTCAACCTCACTACAAGTTAAAATTTATTCTATTTTAAAAAAATAGATATAGGCACAGGAAGATACAACATCTTTATTTACAAGAGCGATATAAAAATCTCAATTATTAATTAGATTCTATGGCAACACAAGATAGTCAGACTTCAGCAATCTAGATTTCTAAAGTTCGAAATGGTGAGAATGCAAGCACTTAAGAATAAGTAGATCTAGCACTCTGCTCTCACGGCTGGCACTGGCAAGAAAAAATCGCAAAATGACACGCATAGGATGTGGAAAAGGCCATAGCAACTATTTTCCCATAATTTTATGATGTATATATCTAAATGAATCTAGTCATATATGTTGATTCACATGTATAGATAGATAACATTCAAGTGTTAAATTCAGCGCATACTTCTGCTATCACTATACAATGAATAGCACTAGTAAAAAACAGCCACGCAAAAGAGTTACCACCTATCCGGGATATTGTGCAATGCATCATGGGACAGATTTGCAGTAGGAGCTAAACGCCTCATTCACCCTGAGATCGCTGCATATGGTGGACGGGGTTAATTTAAATGAAATAGTAAAGTAACCGGTTTTCACTGTATATAGATGTACTTCAATGTTATATAATGCGTATCCCGTCTTTTACTCTTATGACTTTTTATTTTTCATACAATTACAATGGATTTAATATATTTTATTTTACTATAGAGAAGATACAAGTCATTGAGTGCTCACGTTGCTATCCCTTTCTTTTTTTTCTTTTCTTCTTGTACCGATTTTCAGATATGAGATGGTCAATGTCAATTTAAAGTACAAGCCAGATTGGTTTTTGGAGAGAAACCCTCAAGGCCTTGTTCCTGTCATAGAGAAGGATGGCCACGTCATCTATGAATCGACAGCAACGTGTGAATGGCTGGATGACATGTTCCCTGAAAATCGCTTACAACCAGACGATCCTGATCGTAAAGCCTGGGATAGAATGCTGCTAGAGTATTTCGGACAGGTAACAACTGCATGTTTATTTACTACCATTCGATGTTGGGATAGTTTTGGTGGCAGAATATGATTGGTTTGGTAGAATAATATTTTAAAGTTTTATGTTAGTTAGGATTGCAAGATTTTGTTATGAAAATGTAAGCATATTTTTTTCTATGGTAAAATTGATTCATATGCTAACATTTACTAACACATCTCTATCATTATTTCTCAGCCCTTCACTACAATTATTGCTTAGTCAAAAGAATTAAATCTCTTACTTAAGACAAAAGCGAAACCTTTGAGTGTCAGATCTTTTTGGTCTCTTTCCAAAAGATATTCTCCCAAGTTGATATTGGAACACGTGAACAAAACTTTCAGGAGTTGTTAGTTATCTATTTATGTAACTGTAAAGTAAAGTTCGTTCGCGGCCATTACTGCCTATAGGCTCTACAGAGCTGGAGCTTATCCCGGTTTATAGTTTGAAACGGAACAGGTGATAATAATCACCTCCTCGACAGAACGCTAGTCTGACGGAAATTTTGTCTCCCAAGCTAGTGCTTGTACCCATTTTGCACTTCAGTCGAGTGGGGAAAATACGTGTTGATTGTCTTTCCCAAGGAACAAAACGTTGGGCCCAGCTTTGCCACGATTTGAACCCAGGACATCATGATCCCCAGTCCGGCAGCGTAACCACTCAGCCAGCAATGCCACTGATGTGACTGTGTCATGCCCCTTTACGTAAAACTAAAATACCAGGTGGGATGGTCCTACAACATCTTTACCCTCGTAAGCCATTTTCAAGGTTCTCTTCATTTAGATCTAGCATAAACTCACCATAATATTATTCATTACTTTCCGGCTCCTTATTAAAGCCCTCGATTGCTTTTAAATCTTTCTTTCTTTCTTTCTTTATCAGTTTCCATTCTATCTTCTGGTGTATTGGTTTAAATGCCCAAAATTATCTTTGTCCTGATATTTTTATTTTCTATTTTTTCCGTGAAGGTCAAATTTCTTTGTTTTAGTGCCGCTTTTATATCTTCCTCCCACTTTCCCCAAGGTCTGCCTTTTGGTCTAAATCTATCTACAAATTTTTTCTACTTCATGTCATAATCAACTATCTTTGGGAAGGTCACAGAGAAAATTAATAAAACTCACTTTGAATGGTCAAAATCAATCGAGTCAGGTTGCTGCTACGGTTGCAAAAAACTTGCACTTCTTTCCCCCAAAGGGTACAGGAGTAGCACTGACATTATAATCAGGCTTCCCACAACTGTTGCAGGAATAGCACTCAGAGAGTTAATCTACATATACACACTACAGTCATGTACTATATATATATAGCCACTTCTAATTCTAAGGATCTGGTCTTCTGTTAAAATCCAGCTTTGTACTAAACTGTGAGATTCTTATTAAAAGACTTAATTCTAACATAAACAAAAGTGTACACCATCAAATGTTTTTTTTAATCTCCTTTTTAATTCTCTCCTCAGCTCACAGGGATACTGCATAGACTTTTTAGAAGACCAGAACAACGGGAAGTCATACTTAAGAAGACTAAGGCAAATTTTCAATACTTTGAAGACAACCTTGTAAAGAGAGGAGGCCCTTACTTTGGTGGTAAGTACAAGAAACCATTGTGTGTTTCCCCATGTTGCCAAGAAAATTCTCCAATAATTTCATCATACCACCATCTACTAAAACAGACGCACATTTATACTCGTTTTTTCCCGTCAATAATTAGACCGCGCAAGCAACAGTTTACCAGAGACGGCCAATCAAAGAGTGCGACACCCTCAGTCACTTCAAAAACATTTTTACAACGTTAGAAATACATAGATATAACGATAATGCAACAAGCCAAACATGTCTTCAACTTCAAACATGAAGTTGTGGCTTTATAGGAAAAAGAAGAAGAAGAAGAAGCTTTCTTGGAGCTTGTTGCAGCTACCTAATTTTTGAAGAAGATGAGAGGAGAGAAAAAAGAAAACAGACTGAAAGTGGTTTTTAGCATCATAAAAATTCAATGCTACAGATGTGAACTTGTGATCTTCTTTGACCGTTATCATTGTTTATATGAAGTGAATTCAACAAATTTGTATCTTATTCTTATTAATTACCGTCAATAGAATAGCAGTTTGGCTGATTAGCGTTATAGTTTTAGGTACTTAAAATAATAATAAGAAAAATCATCTTTATTTTCCATCAACTGGCAATTCTTTGTTTCATTTTACACAGCTCAGACAAAGTGATATGAAAACATTTTTATCGAATCAATAGCATGAATCTATAAAAACCAATAATTTGTCATTCCTCACTTTGAATCTACATGCTAATGTTTTTACACACAAATATACCAGACTTATTTGATAATAATGATAAAAATACATAAATCAAACATACGCTTACATACAAACATGCACACACACACACACATCAGGCCCTTCAACTCTTTGCCCTAAGGTAGGTGGTAGGCAGGTGCTACTGGTAGTTGGTAGGTCCTCCTTCTGTCCTTTCAGTTTCAGTCTTTCTCTTGCCTTTCATCTTGTTGCTTCCTCTTAATTCACCCTGAGATCACTGCATATCGTGGACAGAGTAAATTGCAAGTGAACAAAACCTCGACTAAAGTTTTGAATTTACATCCTGATTTTGATGTTCTTGACACTTTCTTCTCAATTCTTGCTTTTTAATGTATGGTAATCTGTAAAGATAAGAACTGAAGCATGTTTTCCATTACCATAGTTTCACCTCTTTAGATTTTAGCAATCAATTCTAAGTCATCATTTTCCCTTTTCATCTTTCTAGGCTCCAAAGTGGCTATGATTGATTTCTACATCTGGCCGCACATGGAAAGAATTCCAGCCATGGCAAGCGTGGAACCAAAGCTAGCCATAACTGTATCAGAGTTTCCAAAGTTAGCGGGCTGGTTCCAACAAATGTACAGCCGCCCAGAGGTGAAGGCTACTATGATGGACAACGAGTCCCATCTGCATTTTCTGAAGTCCCTTGCTGCTGGAAGCCCAGATTATGATCATGCATTGAGTGTGTAAATGTAATTAATTTATGCGTGATTATCATATCTTCCTGATTTATTTGCTTGTTTATATTTTTAAGGGGGGGGGGCGGCGCTTGTACCAATATATTTATACATTGACGGTAAAAGTCACAAACAGTGTAAGTACAATTTTGGATGTTTTGAGAAAATCGAAGGAAGTGATGCTGTGCATTGTAATCTATTTTCACAAACAAACATGGTGTGAAAGTATAAAAAACTAGACACAATAGGGATACACAAATGGCTCATATGGTTATTGTATAAGGGTATTTATAGATTTTTGTGCCACAGAATCCTAACTAGATAAAGCATAGGGGCTTCCTTATGTTAAAAAAGCGGAAAAAAGGTGTTACTGTTGCTAATTTTAAACTTACAACAGTTTGCGACTTTCACCCTCGATATGTATTAAACATACTGAGAGAAAAATAAGTCTGAACGCAATAAGAGAAAACAGGTTAGAATGTATTACCTGCTTTGCGTAACCCTTGTTATATGACACATATATTAATTATTTTATATGTATTCAAACATAATTTGTACATGCTTGGAGGATTTGATTTTTTTTGTAAAACTTTATGTCTTTCTTTCAACCTGATATGCAAGAAAATTACTGATTATTTCATACTTGTCGAGGGATATGTTGCAAAGTAAATGTCCTCAAAATGTATGTGTAGAAAATTAGTGTGTGGACGGCTTGTGGGTGTCACTCTCTGGTACGTCTTATTTATTCCCTTTTACCTGTTTTTTTTATTTTTTTATCTTACTCTTTAGTTTTAATTTCTGGTGAGACCATCACATGTGGTGGATGGAGGAATAAATTGCAATGGGAGAAGCAAGATAATTATTTTTTGATAATTTAAAAGATAAATGATTTTTTTTACTGTTTTGTTTGTTTGATTTTGTGAATGTTTTAATTTCTTTTAATTTTTAATATTAAGCCTACAGTTGCACGGAAAAAAGAATAACCAGTAGAGAAAAATAAACAGGGCTAGATAAGACATGGGATTATAATTAGAAGTGGATGTATACAAGATTTTATAAAATATATACACTAAAACTTCGCTTATACCGCCATTATCTATACAGCCATTCTCACTTACCGCCAGCTTTTCACCTTTGTACTAGGGATCAGACAATATACAAAAACAATGAAACAACTCATTAAGTCGCCATCTATTAATGATTTTGGGATCAACGTTCCTTAATTTTAATAACTATTGTAAAATATGATTCGTTATGTAAGTGAGTAGAATCTAGTTTGGCTTGGTCAAAGATTACAATCAAACAATGAAACATACACAAAAGCATCAGTGTGTCGTGTTTCATCTCTATGCGCAACTTCTCACCTCTCTCTCACTCTACTCTACGTAATCCTGAGCTAATGGAACCAAGTGAGATACGGTATGTAGTGTGTTGTCAGGCCTGTCTCCTACTACTTCTTTGTTTTGATATAAAAATTGAAGTTGAAGTTGAACCGTGGAGTGTTTGAGGCCAGTGAGGTTTGTTCACTGAAGCATCTTGGCCAACCATGTGCAGTGACCACAGGGTAGGACCTACCACTCTTACCAACAGTATCCGCCACCTGCCCGCACTAATAGTAATACTACTACTAGTACTTTTAATATATATGTAGCATTTTCACATGCAAAAGTATAGTCAGATTTAACTTTTCTTTGATTCTTGTACATCTACATGTACTTTACAATTACATTATCGACATTGTCTCCCTTTATATAACAATACTGGCCAAGGGTGTTTTCATTATAAAAGTCATTCCATTTATTATATAACGCCAGTAACCACTGGCACAACAGTTGGCGGTATAGGTATAGCGAGGTTTGTCCAGTTTGAGTATAATAATAATATTTAGAATCATTTATATAAAAAAACATCACTCATCACTGCTTTGCGCTTTAACTGTAACTTCAACGTATTTTAAAAAAATTCATGATATATAAAGACGTTGACATACACATAAAATTTCGCCTGAAGATAGTTTTATGAAGATTCATTAAAGTAGCGGTAGTTTTGATGAAAAATTGTCACTTAATATTAATAGCTGCACTGGCTTCCTGTTGAGCAACGAAGACAGTTGAAGTTCAAGGCAGCAACCACTATTTTCAAATGTGTAAACAATACGGCTACAACGTATGCCTGTAACCTGCTACGCCACAGCGCTACCAACCCGACAGGTCGCTTCGCTCAACAGGCAATGCTCTTAAATTCAACATTCCACGATGTCGTCTTAAAGTTAGTGAAAGCTGGCAAGCGTAGTTTCCAATAGTGTCTAAGAATATGGATCAGCCTTCCATTTGAAATTTGCCAGTCTGAAATTTGCCAGTCTTCATCTTTGGACGTCGTCAAAAAGCGACTCGAGACACATCTGTATAGACAGGCATATCATTGAACTTTTATTTCTTCATGCGCTTTAATTCTAAGTGTATAAGTATAAATATTATGTTTTAAACATTGAAATTGTAATGCGCCCAGAGCCCTCCGTTTGGGAGGGGCATATGGCGCACAATACAAATGTTTACTTTATTATTTATTATTATACAGTGGATGCCACATAAGTCGATGTTCAAAGGACCTTTTAAAAACATTGACTTACGTTAAAAAAAAAATCGACTTAAGCAATTGCTCAGTTACTTCCCCTAACATGATTTTTATCGTAATGCAATGGTGTTGGGTATTAACTATAATTATTACTGATAACTAACTTCTGACGTGGGTTCACATACATGTGTTGTTGTTTTTGTCTATTTTTCTTACTCAAGTAATTGAGCGCAGTGGTAGAATTCCAAGTGAAAAAGGGAAGTGGCGATGATGGGAGTAGAAGGGCCATATATAATATTAGTAAGAGTAAGACCGAGCGTGCAATGGTCTGTTTCGCCAAGTGCTTCGCGGAGATAGATCTAATAAGAACATTAATATTAATGCTGATCGACGGTAGACAATCATTGGGTAAGAGTAAGATCCTTGGCATCCCCACCTTCTTTCTCCCCCTCCTCTCCCCCACACTTTCCTACCTGCAAAGTGCAAGAAGTGCAATTTGTACTACATCAACATTGCACGATGTGTTATGTACTGTATTACACAGCGTGTTGAACAAAAGGAGGCATAATATTCTCTCTCTCTCTCTTCAGTTGCAATAGTCACATCTCAATGCTGACATTGACAATACGATTTAGACGGCAGTGGATGGCATTGAAATTGAAACATCGACTTAGGCAATCGTATTTTCTTTCATTTTACCGTCTGCAGATCGTGAAAAAGATCGACTTGAAAGGCATGTTACTTAAGTCAATGTCGACGTAAACAGTTTTTTTTTATTAACTTAAAGATGTGTGGGGGATGTGACAGTAAAAAAACATTGACTTATGCAACGTCGACTTATGCAGCATCCACTGTAGTAGGTATTCAAGAGTCATCAGTAAGTCATCAAGTGTAGTGTAAGAGTGTTTCCATCCATCATTTTCTATGCATATTTTGTCTTGTCATATATACAGAAATGCTCTCAGAATGCCTTTGTTGGTTGTGTAGTTTTTGAGAAGGCCACTACATTTCTGAGTGTTTTCTCTCTCATTTCCTTTCTTTCTTTCTTTAAACTTTGAAACTAAAATTCCATTTTGTGCCACTTTAAAATAGTAAGCTCTGATTAATACTTCTTACATGTATTATTCTGACTTGACTGGGCATTGATGTATTTACACAAGTACTAGTAGACCTGTCACATGATCTATGAGTTTTTGGTTGTTCTTTTTTGATAATTGTACAAAGAAATGTATTAATACTAAACGCATGTGAATGAAATAAATCTCTTGCAAACAAGTTTGAACAATACTCTTATTACTCTTAAGTTAAATTTGTCTTGTCTAAATGAACCTATCTTGGTACATGTAACAACAATATTAACAATAATAACAGACAGGCAGCAACCATCCATCAATACCAGGGGACTCTGTAGTCCAGAGGCACGATATCAGCCTCTCAACCAAAAGGTCGTGGGTTCAAGTTCCAAGCCTTGACTGTTAAACTTTCTTGAGTTTTTCCTGAAGTAAAACTACTCTTCTGGTCCAGGTAGGTGGATCATCTAGTCCCATCAGAGGCGGATGATAAAAGCAGGTCCTGTGTGCTGATCACAGCACTGTGCACATTGAAGATCCCCTGGCAGTCCGGGCAAATTTAAGACTTCTACCAAAACCCCTGAGATCACCTTAGTTGTGGACGGGGGTTTGGATTTATTCAAATAAACTTGAGAAAATTTTTCAATCTATTGGGGTTTGAACCCATGACCTTTTAGTTGTATCAACAAACTGCCTGAAGAGAACACACATAGACAATAATGTTCCCTCTAACACTAATCTGTGCGTGTGCACACACACACACTAAAGAGAAAAGGAGTTCACACTACTCACAGTTGAGATATGTACACTAATGAATCCGACAGCACACACAAAATAGATAAACAAAATGTTTTGCACACAATTGGGATTTTTCATCAAACTTTGCACACCACCAAAACTTTACACACAGACTACACATACAATAAATTAGAAGGATCATTGGACACAGTCTGGCCTACCAATACAAGCATGTACCACCATGTGGTTACCTAGTCTGTAGAATTGACGCTCTACTTCTGCACTGTATTACAGTTGGACCGGAAAGAGGGACAACGAATGGGGATGATTATTTTATTATCTCTACAATCTGTCATCAAAATTAGCTGCAAGACAGCCAGAAAGAAGCAAGGGCCTACATGTATGCACATATGTATGCACCAGAGCAATGTAATATCTTTAGTAGTGTTGCTTATCTACTACTACTAATGAAGAACTTTGGGGAAAGACACACATCAAGAATCTATAGAAGTAGAAGTGCAAATTAAGAGAAGGAAATGGGAATGGTTTGGAGGTGAACACACTTCTAGAAAACCAACCGCAAACATAACACGTCTGGCCTTAATTAAAGTGAAATCCCCAAGGGAAGAGAGGCAGAGAGAGACCAAATCCAACATGGGACCAGGAGGTCAACCCTACAAAAAGCTCAGCAGCTGGGCCTTTCCTGAAACCAAACAGGTGCACATCCGAGTGAAGCGGAGAAACCTAATAATTAGCGACCTTTACCTCACCCGAGGTACAAGGATTTAAGTTAAGTAAGTCAGTCGGTACAAGGATTTAAGTTAAGTAAGTCAGTCGGTACAAGGATTTAAGTTAAGTAAGTCAGTCGGTACAAGGATTTAAGTCAAGTAAGTCAGTCGG
This sequence comes from Doris montereyensis, assembly GCA_037039925.1. Classification (NCBI taxonomy): domain Eukaryota; kingdom Metazoa; phylum Mollusca; class Gastropoda; order Nudibranchia; family Dorididae; genus Doris; species Doris montereyensis. The sequence continues at coordinate 346,637 of JAXRKP010000144.1, forward strand.
TGTCTTGTTTATATACATAGCTGCTAACCACTTAAGTACAAAATGTAGGCCTATTTAGTGCGTTATTTCGGCTTTGAGTTTGAGTTTGCAGTAAATCTGTGTCTTTACCTTGAAAAATATGTCCCGGTTTATGAGCGTTAACGGTATTTTGTTTATATAGAAACCCTAAGTTAACAATAACAGCAGAGATTCACAGAGAATGGGTGAAAGTCCAGAGATGCCACTCTGAGTTCGCATAATATATCAATACCAAGGTCATTTTTGAAAACAGTAATACAGGTAAGTAGTAGTACTTTATTTAAAACATATAATTAATATACCATGGTTAATATATATTATATATATATATATATATATATATATATATATATATATATATATATATATATATATATATATATATAATGTAAATTATAGTTCAACCCTCCCTCCCTTTCCCCCATTATGAAGGCTCGTTTAAAATACAGTTTGCACGTAGCTGAATTTAATTACGTATCAAATGACATGTATCATGTATGTATAAAAATTAAAAAGTGTAAAAGGTAACAACATTTGTTACTTTGTTCCACAAAATTTTATTTGATTAAACATGTCATGAAAATTAAAGAATGTTATATTATTACGTGTACCCCCTAAAAAATGACTTTCAGTATTTTGGATTATAAATGTGTGAGAATGTGTGAGAATGTGTGTGATACCATGTTATATAGATATAGGCTAGACATTACATACAGTGACAATGGTGATTGAAAATAAAGTGGAACCAAATACCGTGCGTACATTGAAGAGGTCATAGCATATTCATACATGTTTTTACATATTCTATTGAAAACGATGCAACAAAAATTTATAGATATGACTACTGTTATTGGCAGTAATACTGACATAAATTTCTAAATTTGGATTCAGTGACAATGATGACATTAATGACGCATTCTCACTTCCAATCCATCATATTTAGGTGGGTCTTAGATCCGTTCATTAATCTGGAATTAGCCTACTTGCCTATCCTGCAGACAGCTTTACAGCTACAAGTTAACTTTTCACTTTCAACATGTTCAGCTCAATCCCTTCTTTCTTTCTCATCATATTCAGATAGATCTCTTCACTTTCATCATATCAATATTATTCATATTCAGGAAGGCTAGATCTCTTCACTTTCATCATATCAATATTATTCATATTCAGGAAGGCTAGATCTCTTCACTTTCATCATATCAATATCATTCATATTCAGGAAGGCTAGATCTTTTGACTTTTAATGTCAATATCATTCATATTCAGGAAGGCTAGATCTCTTCACTTTCATCATGTCAATATCATTCATATTCAGGAATGCTAGATCTTTTCACTTTCATCATGTCAATATCATTCATATTCAGGAAGGCTAGATCTCTTCACTTTCATCATATCAATATTATTCATATTCAGGAAGGCTAGATCTCTTCACTTTCATCATATCAATATCATTCATATTCAGGAAGGCTAGATCTTTTGACTTTTTAATGTCAATATCATTCATATTCAGGAAGGCTAGATCTCTTCACTTTCATCATGTCAATATCATTCATATTCAGGAATGCTAGATCTTTTCACTTTCATCATGCCAATATCATTCATATTCAGGAAGGATAGATCTTTTGACTTTCATCATGTCAATATTATTCATATTCAGGAAGGCTAGATCTCTTCACTTTCATCATATCAATATCATTCATATTCAGGAAGGCTAGATCTTTTGACTTTTAATGTCAATATCATTCATATTCAGGAAGGCTAGATCTCTTCACTTTCATCATATTATTCATATTCAGGAAGGCTAGATCTCTTCACTTTCATCATATCATTCATATTCAGGAAGGCTAGATCTCTTCACTTTCATCATATTATTCCTATTCAGGAAGGCCAGATCTCTTCACTTTCATCATATCATTCATATTCAGGAAGGCTAGATCTTTTGACTTTTAATGTCAATATCATTCATATTCAGGAAGGCTAGATCTCTTCACTTTCATCATATCATTCATATTCAGGAAGGCTAGATCTCTTCACTTTCATCATATTATTCATATTCAGGAAGGCCAGATCTCTTCACTTTCATCATATCATTCATATTCAGGAAGGCCAGATCTCTTCACTTTCATCATATCATTCATATTCAGGAAGGCCAGATCTCTTCACTTTCATCATATTATTCATATTCAGGAAGGCCAGATCTCTTCACTTTCATCATATCATTCATATTCAGGAAGGCCAGATCTCTTCACTTTCATCATATCATTCATATTCAGGAAGGCCAGATCTCTTCACTTTCATCATATTATTCCTATTCAGGAAGGCTAGATCTCTTCACTTTCATCATATTATTCCTATTCAGGAAGGCTAGATCTCTTCACTTTCATCATATTATTCCTATTCAGTAAGGCTAGATCTCTTCACTTTCATCATATTACATGTGTATTCATATTCAGGTAGATCTCTTCACTTTCATCATATTATTTATATTCAGGTAGATCTTTTTCCTTTAATTATATTACATGTGTATTCATATTCAGGTAGATCTTTTCCTTTAATCATATTACATGTGTATTTGTATTCAGGTAGATCTCTTCACTTTTATCATATTATTTATATTCAGGTAGATCTCTTTTCTTTCATCATATTACATGTGTATTCATATTCAAGTAGATCTCTTTTTCTTTCATCATATTACATGTGTATTCATATTCAAGTAGATTTCTTCGATTTCATCATATTACATGTGTATTCAAATTCAAGAAGATCTTTTCCTTTTCATCATATTAAATGTGTATTCATATTCAAGTAGATCTCTTCCCTTTAATCATATTATTTATATTCAGGTAGATCTCTTCACTTTTATCATATTATTTATATTCAGGTAGATCTCTTTTCTTTCATCATATTACATGTGTATTCGTATTCAAGTAGATCTCTTCACTTTAATCATATTATTTATATTCAGGTAGATCTCTTTCCTTTCATCATATTATTATTTGTCTTCAGGAAGATCTTTTCACTTTCTTCATTTTTAGTTTTAAATCTTTGTCAATGTCACTTACTTTCACCATATTCAGGTAAATCTCTATGTCAGTGTCACACTCACTTTCACCACATTCAGGTAAATCTTTGTCAATGTCACACTCACTTTCACCATTTTCAGGTAAATCTCTGTCAGTGTCACACTCACTTTAACCATTTTCAGGGAAATCTCTATGTCAGTATCACACTCACTTTCACCATTTTCAGGTAAATCTCTGTCAGTGTCACACTCACTTTCACCATTTTCAGGTAAATCTCTGTCAGTGTCACACTCACTTTAACCATTTTCAGGGAAATGTCTATGTCAGTATCACACTCACTTTCACCATTTTAAGGTAAATCTCTACATCATTTAGGTTTGAAACATATTTTCAATTACATTGTATTCTTATTGTCTCATCTATTAGGTCCAGCTCAAAGAGACTACGGGGAGTGGGTTTTACCATTAAAAAAAAAGAAGATAAAAATAATTTAGAAACGTTGGTCTACCCATTTGATGATAGCCCATAGTAATTGATTGAATACAAACAAAGATTAAAAGTTGCCCCTTTCTAGTTTTTATTTTTCCACAGGGTTGAGAGAATGGCAGAACGTTTTCTTTAAGTCTAATCATCATGAACATTTATGTAGGTAAAATCATTTTCCTAGTACTTTTGCCTATGCCCAATCCAGCCACTTGTTCTAATAGTTTCTAGAATTTATGGAGATCTGGTTTGAAAGCCTATCCTTATTACACTATCGATCTCACTTACATTATAGTATGATGCTGCTGTCAAGCCATTTTAGTTTCAAAATGTAAGCAATAATCAACACTCTTCAAATTTTATATTCTGTAAAAATCTAAAGTTTAATTGACATGACCTGCAGTATAAATCAAACACTTCAAATCCATTGTTTTGTTTTTTTCAATGTAACCCTTAAAATTAATAATGACATTTGTCAACAACTACGGATGGGGTTAAAAAACATTGCCGATCATGAATAAGCTGCCTTCACTTTTGGGAATGTTCTACCGAGACCCTTGAAAATAACAAGACAGATTTTCTTATAAAACATCAGCTATCATTACATTAATTAAAAGCCTCTTTCTTAAAATCCTTTTACTTTCTTCTAAGTCTCAACAAAACTGTATAAACATGTCTTTGAATTTGTTTCAAATATCAGCATTGAATACATTAAAATATTTTAATAAATTATCCTTTAGAATGAACCGATTCCATCTAGTTGAAGGGGTCAGTTCAATAGTGTGCTTATGTCCATTTTCATGAAATAAATGGAAATCATGCTTCCTGAAAAGTATGAAAATGACATGATGAAAATACAACACGTTTACAGCCATTTGAATTTTGGAATTCTCAAAGCCAACAGTGCCAAAGTCCATGGTTTTGGCATTTTTCTCTAAATGATGTAATTGTGATTTACTAGGCACACTAATGAAATGACCCCTTCAATTGTTATCACTTTTAGATTAGTTTTTTAGGGACATGTGCAATGATAGGCTTTGGTCGTGTCTTGAACAAAACTTTCTTTTTAATGATGGCCTGAATGAGATACTTTTTATTTTCTCGGTTTAACGTTTCCGTCTCTGCCCCTGTGACCTCCATCTCGGTCACTTTACTCATCACAGCTAGAGGCTTTTCCAAGGTAACAACTTTCCCCTGAAGAATGTGGTGACCAATTATAAGCACAGGTGCATCCTGGGAAAATAAAAGTGACAAGTAGATAAGATGACAACAAACCCAGTGCATCATCAAATCAAGACATGGGCTTTGCTTCATTGAAGTCTACCCGAACCTGTCCACCATTTATGATGATCTATGGGAAATTAAGAAGAGGAAACAGCAGGATGAAAGACACGAGAAAGAGAGAAAAGAAAGAAGTAGTACCTACCAGTAGCGAAGGCTGACCCCCATTCATCAATGGGCTGAAAGTAATGCCCAATGAAAGACTTTTCACATCTTCTAGGACGCAAAAATCTTCTAATACATCTCTTACTACATGCAATCAATTAATTTTTCAAACTGAAGACTTGGACTTTTTGTTTGACAAGAAATAAACAAATGAATAGAATTCACTGTGGATTGTATTAATTAATTATTATTGTCAATTATAATGCAAACTGTTCATTATTTGTCTTTATTCATTTTTCAGTTGTGAAAACATTAACACACTTTTGTCTTCACACAGTGGATTGTAACTTTGGTCCAACAGAATAATAAATTCATTAATGAAAATTTTTCATATAAAAGTGATTTATATTTATATAAATCACTTTTATATATAACATCGTACTCTTATATCAGTTTGTTACAATATCGTACTCTCAAATCACTTTGTTATAATATTGTACTCTTAAATCACTTTGTTATAATATGGTACTCTTAAATCATTTTGTTATAATATGGTACTCTTAAATCATTTTGTTATAATATGGTACTCTGAGTCTTAAATCATTTTGTTATAATATGGTACTCTTAAATCATTTTGTTATAATATGGTACTCTGAGTCTTAAATCATTTTGTTATAATATGGTACTCTGAGTCTTAAATCATTTTGTTATAATATGGTACTCTGAGTCTTAAATCATTTTGTTATAATATCGTACTCTTAAATCATTTTGTTATAATATCGTACTTTAAAATCACTTTGTTATAATATCGTACTCTTAAATCATTTTGTTATAATATCATATTCTTAAATCATTTTGTTATAATATCATATTCTTAAATCATTTTGTTATAATATCATACTTTTAAATCGCTTTGCTATAATACATGTATCGTACACTTGCCTACCTTCAAGATCATCAGCATGAGGGAACCAGAAAAGATGTACACAAATGATTTATGTATTATTTACATCATCCATCATATTGACGATGAAAGACTTAAACCATGTGTAAATCTAACATTAATAACACCTTTTCCCTCCTTTTTAACATTAGAAGCCCCTATGCTTCATCTAGTTAGGATTCCGTGGCACAAGAACTGATAGAAAACCCTTTAATAACCCATATAAGCAATCCGTGAAATCCCACTTGCACACCGTGTATGTCTGTGAAAGCAAATTAAAATGTGCAGCATCTTTTTCTTTGATTTTCTCAAAACACTCAAATTGGTCTGACATGGTTTGCGACTCTCACCATCGATATGAGATGATCTCAGAGGACTTAAGAACTTTACGCGTAGCTCATCTCCTCAACCTACCTACCAAAGAAAACTTTTAATAATTTAGTCCAGGTACACTCGACCTCTTAATTTCTTTGTATTAAATTGTCAAATCCAAACTGGGCTAGAAAAAAACCCCAACAAAAACACAATTCTCGGTAATATTTGAAATTGTCAAAAATAAAGAAATTATCTCTTTGTCAATATATTACAATTATAATTATTAGTCATACTTAACAGAATAAGGCACACAACACACACATTGATTTTTGTTCTCTCCTGTAATATTTTTTTTCGAGAAAAAAAAGGGAATGATTTTCAAATAAACGGGTACAATACATTTAAAAGATAAACATGCATGTTTCTCCTTGATTATAGACGGTACTGTATTTATGTCCATGTGAGTTGCATTTTTATGTTATTTTCAGTTGAGATACTTAAAACTGTCCATATAGTCATGTTTGAAAGAAAATTGCCTTACGTAATATAATTCTTACCTTGTGGGTAAAATGAAGATCTCCAATGAACTTGCCATTAAGAGGACTGGATTTCTAGTTTCCAAATCACCTTGCAACTCAACAATGGCCCACTCCTTATAACTGTTTGGCCTAAATATTTCAAGAAGAAAATATTTATGCCACAATCGTCAATATAATAAAATACAATTGTAATACTTTTATAACAGTAATAATAACAATAACACAAGTGCCAATAAAGTATATATATATATATAACAAATTCATTTTAAAAGGAATAAGATTTCACAGGCACTTCTAATAAATTAGTCTCAAAACAGAATTTTCTTAAGAACATTCAGTGCAGGAGGGTTATGTCAAACTCATCCAGGTCTGGTAAATGAGTTTGACATCATAGCCGTTAATACAAGATTTCCGTGTCGGCCGTGTTTAAAAATGTAGGGACTACAAAACAAGGAGTCTTGATTCAACGATGGATGAAGAAAGGAAAGAAATAGGAGCTGAAAAGTTCAAGCATCATCATATCATGTGTTGTTAATGATGCAATATATCAGTCTTATATTTTAAGCCAATTATGACGATTAACGCAAATTTGAATTTTGAGTCGCAACATCCATCCCATCCCCACACCTCTCCTCACTAGTTAGTATCATTATCATGTCCCCACATCACGTCCCTGAGTCAGGCATATCTAGGTTGTGATTTTCTGTTGGGGTTAACTAACTCCCTAAGCCTTTGGTCAGCCAAAACCCACCTGAAAGGCATCAGGAGAGACTAATGGAGGGTGGGGATGCCTAGATCTAGTCTAGAATGATGTGTGTGTCACTGTCAATTTTAAATCTGATTGCAATTCAACCTCACAATAAATAACACTAATATAGATCTATTTAGTCTGATCAGATAGAGCTAGATATATATCTTTGGTCAGGAGGAATTCCATAGTCGGGCACATGGTGTTACTTTCATTGGAATGAGAACTGCCTCGAATGGGAGCAGGTGGGAGATGAGGGACAGGGTCCGGATGGTGGTAGTGTGCTCAACTATGGGAGTCCTTCCTTCGGTGTAACATGCTATAAAAGATAAGACATTCTCATTATAACTAGATCTACAGACAGATCTAGATATAGATCTAGCTTTCCCAGATGCATTTAGCCTAAACTAGATTTCAGATCTAGATCTAGATCTAGATCTACTAGATCTAGATCTAGATCTAGAAGATCTTATCTCTGGAACTAAATCTCGAGACAGAATGTTATTGGTATCACAATCAACTTACAGTTCAACTAATAACTGTACCATCTTTGATTTCTGTTAGATGTTTAGACTAGATCTAGATCTAGATCTAAATTCTAGATCATAAAATGGTATTTCAGATTTTAAGCCTGTTTCATCTATTTGCAGTCAAAACTTCACTGGTTTAAGGTCTTGATGAAATCAGGTCACTAAAATCAGTTAGATTCAGATTGGCAAGCCACATAGATCTAGGTCTAGATCTAGATTAGATTAGGCTTAGAGCTGTTTCTAGGTCTAAAACTGGAAATCTAGAATTAGATCGTAATGCTTCAACGTTATGTCCCTTTCAGGAGATCCAGAAGTTAGATGATCGAACATTAAGTTTGTTTTCAATGTTTTGTTGTAAGTTCATGCACTCAATCTGCCCCAGTGGAAATGTTGACCTTTGGCTTTTGACCTGTGAAAACAGCTGATACATGTATTTGTATGGATATTCACCATGAAATTGATCCTTTCCTAATATAATATTATTTTTCTATTCAGCAAAATACACTAAAAATTGTTGTTTTTACTTTCTTCCCACTGTTACCTGAAATATTATTTTATATATATATACATTTCATACCGTTATTGCAGCCTTCATTTTTGCCTTCATTTTACTTCCATTTCTAACGCATTTTCACATCTTTTGTCAAAATCTATTCCTCACTTCTCATTTCGATACTACACCCCTCCTTTTTCTCTTTATCTATCTGTCTGTCTCTGTTTGTCTGTCTGTCTCTTCCTCTGTCTCTGTCTGTCTGTCTGTCTCTGTCTCTGTCTCTATCTCTATCTCTCTCTGTCTCTCTGTGTCTGTGTCTCTGTCTGTCTGTCTGTCTGTCTGTCTGTCTCTCTCTCTCTCTCTCTCTCTCTCTCTCTCTCTCTCTCTCTCTCTCTCTCTCTCTCTCTCTCTCTCTCTCTCTCTCTCTGCTTCTGCTTATTCATGCGCGAGGGGGGGGGGGGGTAAGAGATTGCACCTTCCCATCCATATTGGCACCCATAATAAAGAAAAGAAAGAATGCAAAATATGTGTTTTTGGTAACGTTAAAATTGTGACGAATTATGTACCGGTACGGATGGAGTTGATCTTTTCCAGAGATATCGATAGGTTACACTGTCATTATCAAGGATCTGGCTTAAGGATCGATTGGAAGTTCCGAGTCAAAAGTTGTACTCGTAATTAAGCTTTTCATCATGTTTATTAAATTGTTACCCCCTCCCCCTCCCCCACCCCCCCACACACACCTCAAGTTTTGCTGTTTTAAATATTTTTGGCTTTGTCTTTTTCAACCAATAATTTTCATTTCATCTGTCTTTTCATTATTAAGTTTGATTTAATTACATCCACTCATTCCTTTCGTTTTCATCATGTTGACTTTTGCAGTTACTGATGTTTTTTTTGTTTTTTTTTAAAACTATAAACATCGCACAATTTGTGACAACAGCATTAGTATTGATGGCTGTAACATGTGACATTTGCTTTACTCAAGACTTTAGGGCCGGTGTACATCCCGAATATAATTAGAAATCTAGTCATATAAGGAATCTACAAGTTGACTACGCAGCGAAATGACACCAAGCTCAGGACAAACTATAAGTGCTATTTCATTTTTGATGACACGTAGTTCAATTGTATCCAAGTATTAGTACATCTATGGCTGCACCAGACTTACATCACAAGATCACGTTTTCCACAGTGAAGTATCGACATTCACATACAGTTATGCTGAAAATATCTGGAGCAGAACGCACTATTTATGATCTTCTTCTCCTTCTTCTTCTTCTTCTTCTTCTTCTTCTTCTTCTTCTTCTTCTTCTTCTTCTTCTTCTTCTTCTCTTCTTCTTCTTTTTCTCTTCTTCTTCTTCTTCTTCTTCTTCTTCTTCTGATCACGTTTTCCACAGTGAAGTATCGACATTCACATACAGTTATCTTCTTCTTGAAAATATCTGGAGAAGAACTTCTTCTTCTTATTTACATCTTCTTCTTCTTCTTCTTCTTCCTTCTTCTTCTTCTTCTTCTTCTTCTTCTTCTTCTTCTTCTTCTTCTTTTTCTTCTTCTTCTTCTTCTTCTTCTTCTTCTTCTTTATTCTTCTTCTTATTCTTCTTCTTCTAGAGAGAGAGAGAGAGAGAGAGAGAGAGAGAGAGAGAGAGAGAGAGAGAGAGAGAGAGAGAGAGAGAGAGAGAGAGAGAGAGAGAGAGAGAGAGAGAGAGAGAGAGAGAGAGAGAGAGAGAGAGAGAGAGAGAGAGAGAGAGGTGGGAGAGAGGGAGAGAGGGAGAGAGGGAGAGAGAGGAGAGAGAGAGAGAGAGAGAGAGAGAGAGAGAGAGAGAGAGAGAGAGAGAGAGAGAGAGAGAGAGAGAGAGAGAGAGAGAGAGAGAGAGAGAGAGAGAGAGAGAGAGAGAGAGAGAGAGAGAGAGAGAGAGAGAGAGAGAGAGAGAGAGAGAGAGATACATATAGAGAGAATCTGGTAATGCTCCTTTCTTCTTTTCTTAAAACATGCCCTATCCACCTCCATCTTATTTTAAGAAGGATGTCTTGCATGTGGTCTATTTTACACTTTCGGAGAAGTCTCGCTTGAGGCTTTGTTTGGCCAAAATATATTTTAGATTTTTCACATGCATTTAATTTTGGTATGGAATGAAGATAACTTGTTCATGTCTCTGTCCGTCATCCTTCAACATTCAGATCCATATAGTAGAGTTGATAGAACAGAGCTTTGGTAGATTTTTAGTTTTGTTTTAATATTGTATTCGTTTGTTTTCTATACATTTTGAAGAAGTTTGAAGGAGTTTCTTGCTTTGTTTAGGCGTCTATTAATGTCTTTGTCAGCTCTTCCGCTTCTTGTGACGACGCTGCCTTAATATGTAACTTCCTTGGTTGTTTGTATGCT
>JAXRKP010000144.1:362500-370000 GCA_037039925.1 Doris montereyensis
TATGTCATAGTATATCCTTTACTTTACTTTCTTATCATATTATGTCATAGTATATCTTTTACTTTACTTTCTTATCATATTATGTCATAGCATATCATTTTCTTTACTTTCTTATCATATTATGTCATAGTATATCATTTACTTTACTTTCTTATCATATTATGTCCTAGCATAGCTTTACTTTCTTATCATATTATGTCATAGTATATCTTTTACTTTACTTTCTTATCATATTATGTCATAGTATATCATTTACTTTACTTTCTTATCATATTATGTCATAGTATATCATTTACTTTACTTTCTTATCATATTATGTCATAGCATATCATTTACTTTACTTTCTTATCATATTATGTCATAGTATATCATTTACTTTACTTTCTTATCATATTATATCATAGCATATCATTTACTTTACTTTCTTATCATATTATATCATAGCATATCCTTTACTTTACTTTCATATCATATTATATCATAGCGTATCCCTTACGTTCCATTCATATCCTCATATTGTATCATTTCACATCATATCATATCATATCGTTTCATAAGAAATTATAATACTATATATTATATTGCATAGAATCACATTATATCCGTTCATATCAAAGCATGATAATATCCTACTATGATTTACCTTTGTAAGAAAGCTGAGTCTCTCCAACCTTAAGTACCGTGGTAACCTCAGAAACTCCTGTATCCGGAACGGACGATATCAAGTACGTTCATTAGATCGAGTTAGTAGTCGCTACTGAAGTTACGCGGGCTCTCTGGTGCGTAATGATCGTAGATGGATGCATTAGTAACAATGAAAAAAATGTCTTCTGTTGCAGACAAACAATTTTTTCTTTCTTTTTTTATTTTCGATGAACCCAAAGACTGTCTTGATTCAAAACTAAATGCGATGCTAACCTAAGACTGGCAATTCAAAATCTACAGACTTAATTTTATTTTATTTGAGTTACCCATATCCACCACAAAGATGGTCTCGGGGTTTTTGGTAGGAATTGTTTTGTTGTTGTTGTTGTTGTTGCCCGGGAGGCCCTGTAAACAGCAAAGGGATCTTTAACGCGCACAGAGGGATGTGATCTGCACACGGGACCTCCGATAGAACTGGGTGTCGATCCACCTAACAGGACTAGGGGGGGGGGTAGATTGCACTCGAAAAAGCTCGAGAAAATGTTTCAACCCACTACCTTTGGTGAGAGGCCGACACCTTGCCTCTGGACTACCGAGTCCCCAAACCTACATAAAACATATGATTGTCCTGGGTACACAGGTTCTTCAGTTTACTGTGCTCAAATCTAGAGAAAGTCAGCATTATCATATTTGATGCAGGATGTGACAAAAAGACAGTGTGCTATTTAAACGATAATGAAGAGGAGGAGAGTTTAATTATTTTTTTTGATCTAATGTTGTTTTTTTTATGATAAAGAAATTCAAATAACAAATTAATAGTTTGGAATCGTTTTAATTACGCTTCTACTGGAATAGTAAATGAGATTTTCATACGCTTTCAGATTTATTCCTATATTTAGTGGCGTTGTGGCTAATTCGTAGTGTTGTGAGTTTGTAATCACGATGAGACTAGTTCAAATCCCACGGCTGGCACAGGTGGTTTTTCTTCTCACAACGCTACACACTTAGGAAAGACACTTCACTCTAGTTTTCTCACTTGTCTCAGGTGTGAATGAGTACCCAGCTATAGGTAGAGAAAGATCTTGTCAGAGTGTTAGTTCGAAACGCTTAACAGGTGGTGTACTGTAAGCTCCCCAGCGAGCTGAGAAGGACTTTGGGTGAAATGGTCTGCTAGGAGATGAATGAAATGATGTACAGTCGGTGAGTCCTCGTCTGTGCGGGTATACGGCCTATAGTCTTATTCACCTTTATCTTAATTATATTATTCCTAATTCTTTTGACAAACGCTTATTCATCCTCATCTTCGTTGTCATTTCATTTCGTCATAGTCAGTTTAGCTAATTCCTAAAATTTTTGCGTGATGCACCATGCAAATAAAAAAAAACACATGGTCTGCTAGGGAGATGAATGAAATGATGTACAGTACTGTGCGGGTATACGGCCTATAGTCTTATTCACCTTTATCTTAATTATATTATTCCTAATTCTTTTTTGACAAACGCTTATTCATCCTCATCTTCGTTGTCAGCATTTGCATTTCCGTCATAGGTACACAGTTTAGCTAATTCCTAAAATTTCCAACAATATGCGTGATGCACCATGCAAATAAAAAACACATGCCCGCACAAGTGCAGGCTCACCGACTGTCTTATTCACCTTTATCTTAAAATCATGTATAAGTAAAGCACCACACAAATAAAAAACACATGCCCGCACAAGTGCAGGCTCACCGACTGTAAATCTAAAGATATATCCGATATATTTTTTTTTAAATTTTTTCTCTCAGCTCCTAGTCTTGTTATCTTTTTGTACATTGTTTGTATATAACTGAGAGTCATAATTTAATCAATCAAGCGTCAGTTTCATTATTATCAACATTCTCACTAGCCTGGTTTTTCAGGATGTCACTCCCATTTTTCTCACTCCCATTCTCCTCACTCCCATTCTCGTCAGTCCCATTCTCTAGTACATATGATAAATCTGACTCTTCTCTAGAACTGCCGCTGGCCTCTTTCGTGCTTTCTTTATGGGGGTCACCAGGTCCGTCTGTCTCCTCCACTGTGTTTGGTGGCCTTACCGTCTCTGCTCCCTTCTCCTCCTCCTCCTCTTCTTCTTCACCAGCGTTTCCTTCAAGAGGCTGAGTAAAGTTACTGGCGTTCGAAACGACACTTTTCAGAGGTTTCTGCCTGAAAGCTTTCGCTCCTCGGTTGTGTGTGAATATCCTGACTATCGCCGATCTCAGTCTTTGGAGTGAACTAGTGCGTCGCACATCCCATTGGTCCAAAGTCGACACTGAGTCTGGGTTTATTTGTTTTTCTATATCGACGTCTTTGTCTAATTTTAAAGCTTCAGGATCGAATGTTATTATTTCTGATGATTTAGGATCGGGTGTTAATTTTAAAGCTTTAGGATCGAGTGTTATTATTTCTGACGATTTAGGATCGGGTGATAATTTTAAAGCTTTAGGATCGAGTGTTATTATTTCTGACGATTTAGGATCGGGTGATAATTTTAAAGCTTTAGGATCGAGTGTTATTATTTCTGACGATTTAGGATCGGGTGATAATTTTAAAGCTTTAGGATCGAGTGTTATTATTTCTGACGATTTAGGATCGGGTGATAATTTTAAAGCGTTAGGATTGAGTGTTATCAATTCAGAGGATTTATTATCACCAGTTATGGTGCTGAGAAGGAAGTCACCGTTGTCTGGCTTTGTAGTGGTTATAATTTGGTCGGAGCTATCACATTTTGTCTTCATCTCTTCGTCTTGCAGAAAACCGCCGTTCATGTAGCTCTTTACGGATTTGAGTTTTGCACTTCCAGCATCTTTGCCATGTTGGATTTTCCGTTCGATGGTTGCTTTGAACTTTCTTTTATTTCGCCATTCTTCAGTGCCGTGTGGATTCTTTGACGCTTTCCCAAACCTTTCTAGCGGTCCTGATCTGCACAATGTAAGACGGTTGAAGATAAAATTAGTATAGAGAGAACAAAACGTATACATGTATCGTAGATAGACGTATGGTGCATATTTATACAGTACCGTTCCAAAACAAAATGTTACGGTTTCATAAGACTGACCAGTATTGACAAGTATATACATATATATATATATGAGTGGACAGTGGGCGTGGCACTTTCCTTATGGTCGTTTGTTTTCGGAATCGGCGGCATTTAAAATTTCTAACAAAATTACAGACGTGGACAGATTATACCCAGCTGTGTTTTAGGCTACAGTTCATTTCAATAAACCTACGGATTGAATTTACAGGTATTTTCTTTTTTCTTTCGTTTTGCCGTGCCGATGTGTGCTGTCAAATATTTTGCGATACCGGAAAGCAATCATTTTGAACTAGGACTGTGGGTGACAGTGACAGGTCTACAGTGGTTCCAAATTCACCGCCGAGAGCAGTCTGTTTTTCAGTCCGTTTGACTGCATTTAAATTCCGACAGTGATTTTGGTAAGTGAAGACAGATCTAGATGTAATCTGCGTGATCTATTTTCTAGAGTCAAAAGCCATCTGTTCTAAGCTAGAGCCACTTGTTTTAAAAATGTCGATCCTCTAAACTATGGCGTATATTTAAATCTAGAGTCTAGAGCCATCTGTTTTAACTTAAGTTTAAATGTAGATCCCAATCAAGATTGTAGACTACGGCGTAGATTTAGAGTGGTCTAGATTTCTAGATATCAAATTTGATATCTACTCTAGATTTAGATTTAATCGAGATCTAGATCTGTTTTAAAACAAAAATAAAAAGACGTAGAGATCTAGATCTGTTTATAAACTAAAATAAAAGATGTAGAGATCTAGATCTGTTTATAAAACAAAAATAAAAGATGTAGAGATCTAGATCTGTTTTAAAACTAAAATAAAAGATGTAGAGATCTAGATCTGTTTTAAAACAAAAATAAAGATGTAGAGATCTAGATCTGTTTATAAGACTAAAATAAAAGATGTAGAGATCTAGATCTGTTTATAAGACTAAAATAAAAGATGTAGAGATCTAGATCTGTTTTAAGACTAAAATAAAAGATGTAGAGATCTAGATCTGTTTATAAGACAAAAATAAAAGATGTAGAGATCTAGATCTGTTTATAAGACAAAAATAAAAGATGTAGAGATCTAGATCTGTTTATAAGACTAAAATAAAAGATGTAGAGATTTAGATCTGTTTATAAGATAAAAAAAAATGTAGAGATCTAGATCTGTTTATAAGACAAAAATAAAAGATGTAGAGATCTAGATCTGTTTATAAGACAAAAATAAAAGATGTAGAGATCTAGATCTAGATGTTACTATTAAGAGGATTGAGGATAGAGAATCAAGATATATAGAGATGTAGCAGATAGATTCAAGACATAAAAGAGATCAATATCTAGATCTAGGTTTTCTAGAGATATAGATTAAAGAGGCCTATAAAGAGGTATGTCGATTTCTATGCAGATTTCATGTGTACTAGAGACTTTGACTATAAGTAGATGGAGGTATAGTGTATGAAAGGAGTACCACACCACTTCAGATCTCTATTTTGTAAATGTGTTGCTGTTCAAAATAAAGACTGAGACTACAGGCAAATGGAGGTGCAGTCTAAAAGGGAGGCAGAAGTTAAGACAGATAATATATTGTAGTATAGAGATCTAATATCGGTACCTATAGGATTTTAAATAGATATTATCATTTTTCACAGACCATGGTCAAGCGAAAATCAAGTTTCCGACGACACACTGTTCGGAATACCATGCGAAGGTTGGTGGCGAATGAAAACCAGGAACCTGAAGCTTGGGCTCATGGCGAACCTCATCCGACTCCGCAGACTGGTTTAAGGGAAATGGTCGCTCATAATTTTAACGTTCAGCAAGTTTTTCAGGCTCATGCAGCGTTACCGCCTGCTCTGCATTACACACTTCACGCATTTAAGGTCGTCACCAACATTGAATCTATGGCCAACTCTTGTGTTCATTGCAACGCCGTGAAGTTCACAAATGAACGCCATTTCCTAATCCTCCGCCAGAGTTACGAGCACTCTATTCTTCAGTCAGTAGATGCTGAACATTTTTTTAAAAATAAATATTCGCAAATACAATGCCGCATTTCAGATGACTTCATTTGGATGCTCAGAAATTACTGCATCAGGATGGAACCCAAATTTTAAAATACAGGGACAAGTTTGCCATCTTATCGGCCCTCTTCAGGCGGAGGAAAGAGTAAAAGAGCAATTCTTGCAGATCTATTTTTTAGACAATGAGGAGCAAATCAATGCACATGGTCTACATGAACATTATGTCTGGTCATTACATAGGCACCTTATAACTGCAGCAAGTGACAACTGTTCGATAACAACAGATATGTGCAAGACATTAAGATGGACATTCTCACTATGAATGCCCTTATGCAAGATTTTCTGTGAGCCAAAAAACAAGGAACTACACTAAAATATAGATTCTAAATATTTCTCGTTTGTTGTCTGACGAAGGGTTATACCCGAAACGTCACGTGTTTATTTGATTATCCATGAAGAGACATGACTTGCAGGAGAGCATGCCCGAAGATACAATACTCTTCAAACCAATGAAGTTGTGCTGTGCTCATGCCAAATGATGCTCTTGGTCATAGAGACATAGTCCTTCGACAGCGTGATAACCAAATACGCCGAATATGTGAATTACACAGGGCTTACGATACTCTACAATATACTTTGCTGTTTCCTCACGGCATTGATGGATGGAGCCTTCAACTGAAGCAAGCACAAAAAGTCACCCAGCTTCAGTTCTATTCTTTTCATTTGATGACCCACCCAGGTAATTATTTGCTGAATGCCAGGAAATTGCAACAACAATACATAGTAGATGTTTATGCAAAAATTGAAGCAGAACGGCTTTCTTATCTCAGGAGGAGCAGGGGAGACTTCTCGCGGACTCATACTCTGATTTGAAATATGCCCTTTTTCGTGACGATGGTAACCCAAACAATGTTGGCCAGCGAGTCATCTTACCCTCTTCCTTTACTGGTGGCCCACGATATATGCATGAGCGGCAACAGGATGACCCTTGTATATGTGCAGAGATTCGGTCGACCTGACTTATTCATCACCGTAATGGGCACTGTAAAGAATGAGCTTTTGGACCCCTGCAAGCACGGCTTTATTCTGTGGAATCTCAGAAACGTGGGTTGCCACATGCTCATATTATACTTCTGTGGCTGCACAAGGACCATGCGATTCGTCCTGCACACATTGATAGTGTTGTGGTGGCAGAGAGATACCCAACAAGGAAGATGATCCAGAGCTGCAGGAAATTGTCACAGCTAACAAGATTCACGGTCCCTGTGGTCTACTCAATCCGCGATCTGTATGCATTAAAAATGGCAAGTGTAGCAACATGTTTCCTAAGGAAATCCATTCATCACCACACAGAGCAAGATGACAACATTTACCCCAAGTACCGGTGCCGGACTCACAGGAAAACGGTGGCAGTGCTACTATCAAACTGAATGTTGATGGAGCGGCACAAAAACACAAATCGACAGTCGATGGGTTGTCCCATATATAACCCTTGGCTTTTACGTCGAATGGGTTGCCATGTGAATGTTGAACTGTGTTCCTCTGTGAAATGCATCAAATATGTACTTATATACGTCCCTAACGGATCACACCAAGCTACATTCAGAATTGAGAGTGATGGTCCCGGAATGCGGTAGTATTAGTAGTAGTAATAGTGGTAGTAGTAGTAGTTGTAGTAGTGTGTGGTTGTAGTAGTAGTAGTAGTAGTAGTAGTAGTAGTAGTAGTAGTAGTAGTAGTTGTAGTAGTAATAGTAGTAGTAGTAGTAGTAGTAGTAGTAGTAGTAGTAGTAGTAGTAG
>JAXRKP010000144.1:377500-397500 GCA_037039925.1 Doris montereyensis
TGGCGCTTGCTGCTGCTGCTGCTACTACTACTACTACTACTACTACTGCTACTACTACTACTGCATAATCGTAATAGTATCATCACTGTCTTTTTCTTTCTTTCTTTCTCCTTTCTCCAGGAACAGATCAGGTTTATCAAGAAATGATTAAAAACCGAGAGAGGCAGACAAACTATTACATGCATTAAGCCAACAAGCATGGAAGTTCAAACAGGAGACCAGACGACTGGAAAAAGGGAACAGTAGTACCAATACATGAAAGGATCAACTATGGAATGCTCAAACTATAGGGTATATCGTTATCACTACTTAGCATTCCAGGTAAAAAACGCTGAAATTATATGCCGGAAATAAGACTAAGGAAAAGAGTAGAGGATTAGATTGAAGATCGTCAGGGCGGAATTAGATCAGGAAGATGTGTACAAGACCACAGGCCTATTTACAATTAGACAAATAATAGAAACATTCCTTGAGAGATACAGTGACATGCACCTGTGTTTTTATTGACTTAGGAAAGGCATTTGACACTGAGGAGGGAGGAACTATGACATTCCAAAAAAGAACACAATGTAGAGCAAATCTAATAGAAGCCATGAAACGTTTTACAATAAACCAACATGTGCAGTGAGATAAGCTGAAACATCTGCAGAATTTGATGTAGATATAGGAGTAAGACAGGGTTTTATCACATTTATGGATTCAGTCACAAGGCATCCTCAAAAAATGAAGAAAATGAATGTAGGTATGTGGGGAAGCTCAAAACCAATAAATGTATCAATGCTTTCATTGCCGATGATTTGGATTTTGTTTGGAAAATCAGAAAGTGATCTTCAGTTGAGTATCAACATTATTAACAATGAATTAAACAAAGAAGGAACAGATAAATGCAAAGAAAACCAAAACAATGCTAGTAACTAGGGAAGCTAAAACACAAAATCTTAAATGGGGCAGGCAGAATTTAGAACAAGTTCAATCAAAGCTACAATTATCTAGGCCTCAGGAGTAATGGTTCACTCAGAGGGAAAACTAAAGAAGAAATCAGTCAGAGAATCGAAAAGGCAAGTGCGATATATAACCATCTAGGAAAGACATTTGTAGGTAAACAAAAACCAAAATGGCAGTATACAACACAGTTTATTGTCCTACTCTCCTCTATGGCAGCGAAGCCTGGACCTTAGACAGTAGAGAATACAGTAGAGTACAGGCAGCCGAAATGAAATATCTAAGAAGAGTAGTAGGGAAAACTAAAAGAGACAAAATCAGAAACACAACAATAAGTGAATAGAGATCAAATCAAAGCAGATAGCATAAAAACTAAGATAGAAAAGGAATCAACTGAGATGGTTTGGGCATGTAAACAGAATGAATGACAATAGAATAGCTAAATCAGTATACAGTGCTAAAGCCCAAAGGTAAAAGACCAGTAGGCAGACCTCGGAGAAAGTGGAAGAAAATATAAAAAGGCACTGAAGTATAGAAATTTAACAATTTTGAAAGGAAACAGAAAATGCCAGGACAGGGCATCCTGGAGAAAGATCATTTCAGGAATCTGAAGCCATACACCGAAAGGTAGCATGGGAACTGATAAAGAAAAAAAAGAAAAGACCTTCTCTTCTGTATCAATTATCGGCCTACATCGATTCTACCTTAGATTTCCTTTTGTCAGTTCTTATTGTATTAAACGTTTTTATTGATTCTTTGCATACAATGGCGTCGAACTCCTTTGTGGGTGCAACAACTTTCTCCTTTACCACCTCTTTATTTTAAAGTTGAGACCTTCCCTTTTCTGAGCCTGTCTCTATTTTTGAGGTGTGTGCCTCAGCTGACAAAGCGGCAGGTTTGGGGTGCACATTTGGGGCCCAACGAATCGGTGAGCTTTGGCGCATCTATTCTAAATCAAATGATGCTAGGGCCAAAATGCTAGCGAGTGGACTAGCTATTCGGGGTATCAAAATAGTTAACAAGCCAAAACATTATCCTTCAAGACAACTAAACTAATCCGTGAGCGATATTCCCATATCGTTCGCGAATTACGAAATTGAACGATTAGTCACAAGGCAGGGGCTAAATTAAGGTCGAAGTTGCAAATGGAGAGGGTCGGGATCCGTCTGGCAATCTGGCGGCTTGGTTGACGGGGCCGACGCTTTATTAATGGATTGAACTACTCAAAGACCTCCTGTCTCATATGCAAAAAAGCAGGACACGTGAAAAAAACTCCTGCTCAACACAAACAAAATGATACAGAGATAGACACTGCCGAAAAAATACCACAGCAGAGGACGTCAAAAATGAAAAGAAAAAAATACAAAAAGACAAACAAAAGAAATAATAAGCAGGACACAAGGAGGTCAAATGAGTTAAATCAACCAAAAGACGAATATAGGAGAGAGGCCACGGGGAGGGACATAGAAAAGACTCCAGAACTCTTTACGTTTTCATAATACGAACAAGATCGTAGAGTTTTCGTTAAGAGACACAATCCTAGCTAAGCTAATGATGGAGCCTGGCCATCCAGCACAAAACCACGGTTTGAAAACTCGTAAAGGCACACATCGATATCATAATTGCAAAAAAAAAAAGTATTTAAAAGAACTTGAACTATAGGACTGGCCATGGCTTCACTTACAGTTCTGACTTGGAACGTGCGTGCATTAAGTTAAGAAATAAGAACAAAAATGCTATCTTGAAACTTCTTAAGACAAAAGAAATACACAATCATAATGCTACAAGAAACCTACTTAGAAGAGGAACTGTGTGTTATAGAAGCACAGTGGGGAGGGACTGTATATTTACAAGCAGGAAGAGAACATAGCGGTGGATTACTAACTTTGTTTAACAAAATATGGCTGGTAATATATCCCAAATGCAGAAAAAGAATTGTGTGACCGGGAGTTTACTGAAGAAGAAGTTTTAGATGCTATAAATAACATGACATAACATGTTCTGCGCCAGGAATCGACGGCCTTCCTATTAAATTCTACAAGCTATTTTGCATATCAAGATTCTCTGCTAGAATCATTCCAATACAGCTTCAAAAAGGTTCCCTATCACTCCAGGGTCTCAAAAACTGGGAATCATAAAGCTTACTACATAAAGGAAAAGATAGGTCAGAGTTCAATAACCGGAGGCCGATCACTCTTTCTAATAAGATAATCGCCAAAGTATTCGCCGAAAGGCTGGCTTCCGTAGTAGACAAAATCGTGCACATAGACCAGAAATGTTTCATACCAGGCAGAACGATCAGTATCACTGATTTGATTCGGGACATTGACATTTTGGAAGCAAAAGAATAACACAGATAATCAAGATATACTCCCTCGATTTTAGGAAAGCTTTGACACTATATCGATTCCTTTTCTTTTGGAATCAATTAAAACATTTGAATTTGGAGATGATTTTATGAAATGCATGAAGGTTTTGTTTAATGAAAGAACAGCTTCTGTTAAAAATGCAGGTTTCATCTCAGAAGAATGAATTTAATGTAAAAAAAAGGTGTGAGGCAAAGGGTGCCCAATATCTCCAGTCTTGTTTATTGTGGCTGTAGAGCTACTCTCCATAAGCATTAGACAAAACAAAAACATATTCCTGTCGAAGGAATAGAACCGATAAAAATAAAACAATATGCGGATGATATGTCGCTATTTGCCAAATGCATTGATGATCTCAAGAACGCATTACATCAAGTTGAAATATTCTCAAGACTGTCAGGACTGAAACTCAATAAAAGAAATCATTAGCTATGCCTTTAAATTTTACCAATCCATTTCCTTGCATAATGCATGGAATAAACACAGAAAATGAAATAAAATACTAGGTATATTCTTCAGAAACAATAAACCCACAATAAGCATTGCAAAAAAATTGGGATAAAAGAATCAACACAATTAAATGTATATTGACGCAGCGGGTAAAACTAAACGTGCCAATAATGGGCAAAATTCACATACTTCAAACGTTTGCTCTCAGAAGTATTGGTATGGTATTCCCGATGAAATTTTATCCGACATAAATCGAATATTTTCAAGTTTATATGGCAAAAGAGATATACAAACTGAAGAGCAATTAATAAAATTAAAAGAAGCGTTATTTTCAGTCCTATTGAAATGGGAAGAATAAACATGCCGAATATTGTAGAACTACAAGACGCATACCTATTAGATTGGGCCTAGAAATTCATTGAATCAGAGCAAGGCAGTTTTAAAAATTTGACTGAAAAGTTTTATCAGTCGTTGGCGGACTAACACAACAGCTTTTGAAGCAAATGTATCTCTGAAACAATTTCAAGGTATGTCCCTTAGTCACAATGAATTTTGGCTTCGGGTACTAAAGACATGGACAAAACATAATGTCGCCAAGAGATATAAAGAAAAAAGTTACTATATTTTCCTCCAACCTTTATTTAATAATAAGAATGTAACTGACGCTGGAAAGGTTTTGCATGTACAATATCTTATAGAGAAAGGGTTGAAATATAGTTTCAAAGATATTTGCAATGTTGGACCAATAATAGATTTTTGAACAGTTCTAAAAAATACGGTAATTATCCACGGGAAGTATTAGATTATTGGCTAATATACAATGCGCTACCAAAAGATAGACTTCGACACGAAACTGTGACGATAAGCCCTAAGCAAATCATTTTTAGAGGTGAACCCGTTGGAGAAATTGGAAGAAAGGGATTCCTAAAACTGATTAAAGGAACCGAAATATCACACACAGAAAATATGTTGTTCCGAAGGTTTGAAGTTCATATCAAAAATCATAGATAAACATTGGAGTTTTGGATGCGTTGAGGTAAAAGAAATAACATTGAGAGCATTGCAGTGGAAAATATTGAATAATATTTATCCAACAAATAATTGCTACACAAAATGGGAATTTGCGACTCCACACACTGTTTTTATTGCTCAGAAATGGATTATATAGAACATTTCTTTGTAGACTGCTCGAAAATAACAAATCTATGGAAGACTTTAAAGATAGACTTTCTATGAAATTAGGTAAACGAATTGTTCTAGAAAAGAAGGACATATTACTTGGATTAACATTTGCCAAACTGAAATTCAGGAGATAAATAGAATATTATCGGTAGCTAAAATGGCAGTGTCAAAGTACAAATATGGAGGAGGGGAAATCTGATTGAAATATTCAATTTCAACGCTAAATTAAGAAACATTGATATCTAACCTAATATTTTTGTGAGCTGTTTTTTTTTTTCTTTCTGTTTTTCTTTTCGTTTATAGACGTTGTGGGATAGGGGTGGAAGGTTGTTATTCGGATGTTTTTGTCTCGGGTATTTTTTGCTTTATTTTATTTATTTTATCTTTATATTCTTTTAATGTTCTTTTTTCATGCTTGTTGTGGGTTTGATTTGAAATAATGAATTCAATAAAACCAGGAGAAAGAAAATAAAAAGAAGAAAAACTATGATGAGCGGAGGCGCAACAGACCAGAGGCTACCCCAAAAGGACTATATTTCATCACGTCTATCCTAAGTTCATTTAACATTAACAGTCAAAATTTCTACAGTATGAATATCATTATAATCATCTCTTATACTAATAAAAAAAACGAGAACAATTATTAGGGCAGTGGTTGTGGTGATATAGGATGATAGCGATACTAGTAAAGTAAAGGTGGTGAAAATAGTAACATAATAGTAGTGACACAGCGTTAGCAAACAATTACCGGCACTCTAAACTACCCAGAGACAGTGCACAGAAAGCGTTGTAATGTTTCAGTACAGAGTCGTACTCAACTATATATCCACTAAGGAGAGGGGAAAACAACAACAACAAACAGAAACAACAAACAAACAATAATACAAGAGAGAGAGAGAGAGAGAGAGAGAGAGAGAGAGAGAGAGAGAGAGAGAGAGAGAGAGAGAGAGAGAGAGAGAGAGAGAGAGAGAGAGAGAGAGAGAGAGAGAGAGAGAGAGAGAGACAGACAGACAGACAGACAGACAGACAGACAGACAGACAGACAGACAGACAGACAGACAGACAGACAGACAGACAGACAGAGACAGAGACAGAGACAGAAAGAAAGAGAGGGGAGGGGATACTGACAAAAACGCAAAGAAAGAAAGAGACAAAGAGAAAGAGAAAAGGAAGGAGAAAGAGAAAGAGGAAATGGGGATACAGACAGACAGACAAACACACAAAGGACAGAGGAAAAGACAGAGGGAAAAGAAGAAGAAGAAGAAGAAGAAGAAGAAGAAGAAGAAGAAGAAGAAGAAGAAGAGACGAGAAGAAGAAGAAGAAGAAGAAGAAGAAGAAGAAGAAGAAGAAGAAGAAGAAGAAGAAGAAGAAGAAGAAGAAGAAGAAGAAGAAGAAGAAGAAGGGAAGAGACGGGGAAAACAGAACAGAACCAAAAAAACAAAATATAAAGTAGGATAACCGTCAGAGTAACTTAGAACAACTTTAGAAATGTAGATCTACAGTAATAATATGTTGTTTTGGCAACGCGCCATTGCAGCCGGCCATTTATGAACGGTCCAAAGATATATCAGCTTCGTTGAAACTGACACCACTGATACATATAGATGAAAGAGACAGCAAAGAGACATAGACATCGTGAAAAGAAAAGGGTATTATAAGTAATTGTAATGTTAAACAGAATTACATAGAAAACCGACATTTGAAAAGGTACATTCTTTCTTTCAGTCTTTCTTGAATAGATTTCTTGATGCGAAACTGGATTAGGTTTTTTTAATATTTTTATACCCTATGTATTATAATTTGTTTATTGTCCCACTCTCATCTATGACAAAGAAATGCGAACTACAGGCAATATGGAGGGAATACAGTTGAGTACAAGTAGCTGAAATGAAATATCTAAGAAGAGTAGTAAGGACAACAAAATGAGACAAAATCAGAATCACAACAATAAAGATCACACCAAAGCAGATGACATACAAACTAAGATAGAAATAAATCAAGTCGGATGGATTTGGCATGCAAACAGAATGCATTATTAGGGAATAGCAAAATCAGTATACAATGCTAATACCCAAAGGAAACGACTATACTATAATGCATACCTCGGAAAGTAGGAAGAATACATTTTAAAAAGACACTTACGCAAAGAAATTTAACCTTCACAGAAGGAAAACGAAGCTGTCAGGACAGGGTTGCCTAGAAATAAGATCGGGCATTTAAACCCATACACTGGAGGATAGAATGCGAACTGATAAAGAAAGAAAGATTTACCATGTATCTTCTCTCCTATCATCTTCTCCTGTTATGTTCTCTCCTGTTATCTTCTCTCCTATCATCTTCTCTCCTATCCTCTTCTCTCCTATTATCTTCATCTCCTGTTTTTCTCTCCTGTTATATTCTCTCCTATCATCTTCTCTCCTATCATCTCCTCTCCTATTATCTGTTATTTTTCTCTCCTGTTATCATCTTCTCTCCTATCATCTCTCCTGTTATCTTTCTTCTCTCCTATCATCTTCTCTCCTATTATCTTCTCTCCTGTTATCATCTTCTCCTATTATCCTGTTATCTTCTCTGTTATCATCTTCTCTCCTATCATCTTTCCTATTATATTCTCCTGTTATCTTCTTTCCTATCATCTTCTCTCCTGTTATCTTCTCTCTATTATTTTCACTCCTATTATCTTCTCTCTTGTTATCTTCTCTCCTTTTATCTTCTCTCCTAGTATATTCTCTCCTGTTATCTTCTCTCCTATTATCTTCTCTCCTATTATCTTCTTTCCTGTCATCTTCTCTCCTATCATCTTCTCTCTATTATCTTCTCCTGTTATCTTCTCTCCTACCATCTTCTCTCCTGTCATCTTCTCTCCTATTATCTTCTCTCCTGTTATCTTCTCTTTTATTACCTTCTCTCCTAGCATCTTCTCTCCTATTGTCTTCTCTCCTGTCATCTTCTCTCCTATTATCTTCTCTCCTATTATCTTCCACTTCCATTATCTTCTCTCCTATTATCTTTTTCTTATCCTTTTATCTTCTCTCCTATTATCTTCTCTTTTATTACCTTCTCTCCTGTGGTCTTCTTTCCTATTATTTTCTCTCCTATCATATTCTCTCCTATTATCTTCTTTCTTGTTATCTTCCTCTCCATTATCTTATCTCTATTATTTTCTCTTTTATTATCTTCTCCTATTATCTTCCCTTTTATTACCTTCTCTCCTATGATCTTCTCTCCTACTATCTTCTCTCCTATTGTCTTCTCTCCTATTATCTTTTCTCCTATTATCTTCTCTCCTACCATTTTCTCTCGTATCCCCTTCTTCCTTATTTTCGTCTCTCTTATCCTCTTCTGTCCTGTCCTAATCTATCCTAAACTCTTCTTTCCTATACTATTTTCTCATATTCTGGTCTCTCATAAACTTTTCTCTGCTATCTTCTTTTCTCCTTTTCTTCTCCTATTCTGTTCGATCCTATTCCATTGTGTGCTTTTCTCTTCCCTCTTTCTTTTTATTATTTGTTTTTACTTCTTTTCTCTTCTCTTTTCCGAGTCAGGCAGTTACATAGACAAATGCATCTATGCTCTCATGTGTATAGACATTCTCTTTCTAACGTTTGGAGTAATATGGCCTTTTTACGTCAACATCTACGATCCTGTAATAGTTACTGGGCTAATCTTATTCTGAGGAAAGTATTGATGCCCAGAGATATAATCCCTTCCCTTCTGATCTTTGTCTCTTCTACATATTTAAATTAATGAGCTGGTCAATAAATACGCGGTACAAGAGGTTCTAGGGGTATTTCTAAATAGGCCTCGTTATTATTTTTGTTAGGAATTCAATTTTGCTAGGTTGGCCCTCGGCATTCTCTTTTCGATGTCCAGCCACCGAGGGTATTTTTCCCCGAAGGTTTTTTCCCGGAGGGTTCTTTTTCCAGAGGGTTCTTTTCCCAGAGTGTTCTTTTTCCAGGGTTCTTTTTCCAGAGGTTTCTTTTCCCCAATAGTTCCTTTTCCAGAGGGTTCTTTTTCCAGAGGGTTCTTTTTCCCGAGGGTTCTTTTTCCCAATGGTTCTTTTTTCACAGGGTTCTTTTTCATGCACAAAGGCATATCTGACTTTTAAGTGAAATAAAGTTATTACCTGCTTCAGTGTCGTTCGCTATCGTTTTCTCTTGCTCTTTCGGTACTTCATTCTTTCTTCCTTTATCAGTTCCCATTTTGCCTTCCAGTGTATGGGTTTAGACAACCGAAATGATATTTCTCCAGACTGACCTGTCCTTGCATTTTCTGTTTCCTTTCATGAAATTAAATTTATTTGTTTTGATGCTTCTTTTATATCTTTCTTCGCACCTTTCTCCGAGGTCTGTCTTTTGGTCTTTTACCTATGGTTTTAGCACTGTATATTGATTTAGCTATTCTTTTGTCATTTATTCTTTTTACATGCCCAAACCAACTCAGTTAATATATTTCTATCTTTGACACATTAACCGTACATCTCAATTGTCTCGTATGTACAACGTTAAGGAGATGTTAATTGTTAATGTTTCCTTCTCATCAACTCAATTCCGAGATCACTACATATAGTAGTAGACTGGGAATGAAAACATAGGCCTAAATTTTCAACGTCAGATGGAAAAGGAAAACACATTTTCAGAAAATCAGCCAACCGTAAAATGACGGGAACGGAATAATAAAACAAAAAAAGTCAACAAGAAAAAAAAGTCGGATGAAGCGAAACGGTATACACATAATATACAAGATCTGAAGAACAAAAGCTGACTTGATTTGGAACCAGACAGTATACGCACAGTCTGATGGCGCGCTTCGCCTCGATAAACTCGAACATTGAGTTTCTCATAATATAAGATAAGACAAGGTAATGTAAGATACTATAAGATAATATAAGTTATTTTAAGATGAGATAAGATAATATAAGATAACATAAGATATTATAAGATAACGTACGATAATATAAGATAATGCAAGATAATATAATATAATGATAAAGTAAGATGATATAAAATAATATAAGTAATATAATATGAAGATAATATAAAGATGATATATAAGATAATATAAGATAAGATAAGGTAAGGTAAGATAAGATAAGATAAAAAAAAAGATAGATAAGATAAGATAAAAAAAGAAAAGATAATATAAGATAAGATAATGTAAGATATTATAAGATACTACAAGATGATATAAGATAATATAAGAAATATAAGGATAATATAAGATAATATAATATAATATCCGGGCAGTGGACAGGTAAGCACCTGTACGGGGAGTGGATGATCCCGCCCTCCACGACTCTCTGCTGCCTTGCAGATCGGTCTTGACTGACCAAAGGCTAAGGGAGTTAACCCCGACAGAAACTAACAACCTACTGCCTTGCAGGCTTGTCTTGAATGACCAAAGGCTAAAGGAGTTAACGCTGACAGAAAATAACAAGGCCTGGCAGGGGGTCTCAAAGTGGTAGCCCCACCATCTACCTAGGGTACAGTGGGCTAATCCCCTGCTTATCGAAACCTAACTGATACAAAGAAATAAATATAATGTAACTGGCTTGACCTTTCAACGACGAAAATGAAACGAACACGGACTGTGATTTTAGAACATGGAACGTTAGGGCAATAAATGGAAAAGAGCTAGAATTAGTTGAAGAAATGGAAAAATTCTAGATAGACATTTTGGCTATTACAGAAACAAAGGAAAAAGGACAAGGAATAGAAAATGTAGGACCAAATTATATGTTAATCTTCTCACAGTAGATGTCAAAGGTAGAGCTAGAGCAGGAGTAGGTCTCCTAGTACATAAAAGGCATGAAAAGCTACTGGAAAGCTGGAAATTCAAAAGCCCACGGCTACTAGAGGTAAATATTAAACCAAAAGGAAGAGAAATTAAATTATTAATAGCTTATGGACCAAACGAAGACGCCACTAAGAAGAAAAAAGACCCTCGAAAACAATTTACAAATAGCTGCAGAGAATCTTAAACACAAACAAAAACTAATGGTTTTAGGAGATTTAAATGCTAGAGTAGGCAAAAATGTAGAAATATCAGGAGGAGTAATAGGTAAAGAAGGAGAGACAACAACTTCTCCAAATGGAGAGAGACTAATAGATTTTTGCCTAAAGAATAACATGAAAATAGCAAACACTTTTTTTCCTCATAAAGATATCCACAAATATACAAGAGTAAATGAAGACAGGTGTGAAAAGTCAATCATAGACTACATAATAGTTAGCAGCTCCTTTTTTACAGTACATTGGATGCAAGAGTAAACAGAGGAGCAGAAATATTTAGTGATCATCACCTAGTGATTGCCAAAATGAGATTACTGACTGAAGAAAACAAACAGAAAAGGAAAGAGAAGAAAGCTACTAAACTCAAAATAGCCGAACTAAATAAACCAATAGTAAAAGAGATATACCAATCTAGGATAAAAAATATTTATCAGTGAAAGGCAGATGGATCTGAATGATAGCACAATAGAAGAAAATAGGCAATTGTATAAAGAAACACTCCTTAGTCTTATTGAAGAGGTCTGTGGTAGGAAACAAATTAAAGGAGATGGGAAAAGAACAGCATGGTGGAATGAGAATGTCAAGACTAAGATCAAAGAAAAAAGGATGCCTGGAAAAAATACTTGCAAACAAAGAGACCAGAGGATAGGATAGATTACGTGAATAAAAGAACTATCGCCAAAGAGGAAGTGAGGAAAGCAAAACAGGAACAATGGGAAGAGTTTGGACAAAGACTTCAAGAAAGCTATCAAGGAAATCAAAAGCTGTTCTGGGGGGCAATGAAGAGCATGAGAAAGACCAAAGCATGCCCAATACGACAAATTAAGAATGCCAAAGGAGAAATAATGAAAGAAGACAGCGAAATCATGGAAGCGTGGAGAAAGTATTTTCAACAATTACATAATCCCTCAGAACATATGAAACAAAGGAGTAAAGATCAATTAGTAAGAGTAACAAGTAATCCAGAGGAGACAGCTGAAGATGTAGATATATCAATGGAAGAAATCCAAACAGCTATAAGAAAAGTGAAATTAAGAAAAGCCCCAGGAGCAGATCAAGTTTATCCAGAAATGATTAAAAACCAAGGAGAGAGGCAGACAAACTACTACATGCAATATGCCAACAAGCATGGAAGTCCAAACAGGTGCCAGACGACTGGAAAAAGGGAACGGTAGTACCAATACATAAGAAAGGATCAACTATGGAATGCTCAAACTATAGAGGGATATCACTACTTAGCGTACCAGGAAAAGTGTATGCCAGGATACTGGAAATGAGACTAAGGAAAAGAGTAGAGGATCAGATTGAAGAGCATCAGAGTAGATTTAGACCAGGAAGAAGTGTACAAGACCACATATTTACAATTAGACAAATAATAGAAAAATTCATTGAGAGAAACATTGACTTCACCTTTGTTTTATAGATCTAGAAAAGGCGTTTGACACTGTGAGGAGGGACGAACTATGGCATTCCTTAAAAAGAACACAATGTAGAGCAAAATCTAATAGAAGCCATTAAAAGTTTTTACAATAAACCAACATATGCAGTAGCTGGAAAATATCTACAGAATTTGATGTAGATATAGGAGTAAGAGAGGGTTGTATGATAAGTCCTCTTTTGCTTATCACATTTATGGATTCAGTCGCAAAGGCATCCTCAAAAATGAAGAAAATGAATGTAGGTATGTGGAAGCTCAAACCAGTAAATGTATCAATGCTTTCATTTGCCGATGATTTAGTTCTGTTTGGAAAATCAGAAAGCGACCTTCAGTCGAATATCAACATTATGAACAATGAACTAAATAAAAGAGGAATGAGAGTAAATGCAAAGAAAACCAAAACAATGCTAGAAACTAGGGAAGCTAAAACACAAAATCTTAAATTGGGCAGGAGAATTTAGAACAAGTTCAATCAAAGCTACAATTACCTAGGAGTAATGATTAACTCAGAGGGAAAACTAAGAGAAGAAATCAGTCAGAGAATCCAAAAGGCAAGTGCAATATATAACCATATAGGAAAGGCATTTGTAGGTAAACAATTATTGTCAACAAAAACCAAAATGGCAGTATACAACAACATAGTTTATTGTCCTACTCTCCTCTATGGCAGTGAAACCTGGACCTTAGACAGTAGAGAAGTACAGTAGAGTGCAAGCAGCTGAAATGAAATATCTAAGAAGAGTAGTAGGGAAAACCAAAAGAGACAAAATCAGAAACACAACAATAAGAGATCAAACCAAAGCAGATGGCATAAAAACTAAGATATAAACAAATCAATTGAGATGGTTTGGGCATGTAAACAGAATGAATGACAATAGAATAGCTAAATCAGTATACAGTGCTAAAGCCCTAGGTAAAAGACCAAAAGACAGACCTCGGAAAAAGTGGGAAGAAGAAGATACAAAAAAGAGGCATTGAAGAATAGAAATTTAACACATATAGGTATATATTCAAACTCGGCGACCAGTAAAGGCGGCATAGAAAGCAACAGCAAAACAGCCACATTTTGCCGTATGCCTAGAAAAATCAGGACTCCACCCTTGCTTATCCTATGTTCAACTCTTGGTATGGAACTTACTTTACTAGAAAAATTAGGACTCCCACCCTGGTTCCTATGTTCAACTCTTTACTTTACTAGAAAAATCAGGTCTCACCCCTGGTTACCATATGATCAACTCTTGGTGAATTTACTTTACTAGAAAATCAGTCTCCACCCTTTACCCTATGTTCAAATCTTGGTAAAATTTACTTTACTAGAAAAATCAGGTCTCCACCCCTGGTTACCCTATGTTCAAATCTCTTATTTTACTAGAAAAATTAGGACTCCACCCCTGGTTACCCTATGTTCAAATCTTGGTAAGGAATTTACTTTACTAGAAAAATCAGGTCTCCACCCCTGGTTACCCTATGTTCAAATCTTGGTAAGGAACTTACTTTACTAGAAAAATCAGGTCTCCACCCTGGTTACCCTATGTTCAAATCTTGGTAAGGAACTTACTTTAATCACATTACAATGCGCATTTCCATGGTGCCTGCACCATTTGCATGATATTACAAGGGATAGAGGTTATGGCAAATGAGGTAATAAAGTAAAATTCCTACAAGGCCATTACAGTCCATAGAGCCGGAGCTTATCCCAGTTTCAATAGCGTGAAGCGGAACAGGAGATAAAATAATCACCTCCTGGCCAGGATGCTAGTCTGACGCAGGTTTTACTCCAACTGCTAGCGCTTGTACCCATTTGCACCTGGGTAGAGTAGGGAAAATGCGTGTTAGTGTCTTTCCCAGGGAACACACCGTCGAGGCTAACTTTGCTAGGGATTCGAACTCGGGACCTCATGATCCCGCCTTGCAGCCTAACTCGGCCATCGACACCATACAAATGAGGTAGCCTACCGTAATGTTGATGGTTAAAAAATGTGTTTTTTTCGTTGTGTTTTCGTCTTTCTTTGTTACACTTGTGTACACTTTGTGTCATTCGTCAATATTTTGAAAGCTTGATCGGCTCAGCGTAATGTCTGCTGCCCGTGACTTTGACAAATTAATGTGCGTTTATGTCACTTAGCGATGTATCCAATGGACCCTTACATCTTACATCTTACATATTACATCGACCTCCCTAAAACTGGATATTTGATCTAAGATATCCACGATACCTTAGGGAAATGTTCTTGTAGTTACCCTTTCCTGTTTGTTTGACGTCGAAAACGTAAATTCAGGAAATGGGGTGACCCTCTACCTAATAATTTCCTCTATGTTTCATCGAAATTGATCCTGTCCACCATATGCGGTGATCCCCATGGTAAAAATCGCCAGATTTTGTATTGGTAACCGGCAACAACGAATCCAGGGGTGTATTCATATGTACGGACTTCACTGTTTGTCTTTATTGCAGATTGCAAAACAAAATCTCAAAACAGCGGGGCTAGTTGTTGTTCCTGGGGCGGGGGAGGGGGTGTGGGGGTGGGGGACTGCCACACCCCTTCCACTTCCAAGGCTTTAATAAGTTGCGAATGGTAAAAACAAGGTAATAGATAGTGGTGTTATCACAGAATTTAAAACCAGATAGACAATAAGACATGTCGCAGTCAGTCTCTGTCTCTCTCTCTGTCTCCGTTTCTGTGTGATCTGTCTCTGTCGGTTTACTGATCATGTAGATGTCGGGGTTTGAACCCTATCACAGCCAGGTGGAAAGGGCTACAGCACGAGCTTGGGAGTAAAACTTGAGACTCTCTAGCATCCTGTCCAGAGACGATGAATATCAACTCTCTCTCTGGCACTCTGTAGAAACCGCCTGTCTGTCTGTCTGTAAGGGCTGTTATGGCCTTTAAAAAAAACTTTACTTTACTTTAACAGTACAAATCTACCACTTAAATGTCTGACTGAAATCTAAAAAAAAAATCAAAAACGAAAATAGAAAAACAAAACGATTCCAATATTTGATTCACTACTATAGTAAGACAGTAAGAAATAAAGTTCCTTCAAGCCCTTAAGGCCCATAGAGCCGGAGCTTATCCCGGTTTCTTTTGCGTGAAGCGGAACAGATGAAAATAATCACCACCTGGCCAGACGCTAGTCTGACACAGGTTCTTACTCCCAAGCGAATTTACACCTTGGTAGAGTTGGAGGAGAAGAAATGCGTGTTAAGTGTCTTGACCGGGAACACAACGTCGGACCTGGCTTTGCTAGGATTCGAACTCGAGACCTCATGATCCCCAGTCCGGCAGTGTAACCGCTCGACAACCGACGCATCATAAGAGCTGTGCTTCGTCCTAAAGGGCAGGTAATTCAGGTAGGCTACTTGAGAGAAGCTGATTTAATCAGAGACTTCACCTCACCCAACGACACAGATGATAGGGATTCTTAAGGGGGGGAAAAAAACAACATTCTATCTCAGTATCTAATATGTGAAGAAATCTACTTTTTTATTATCGTGGAAGACAATGGGCAAAGACAATAGTTATCATATTAAGCAATACACACATACATTACACACACACACACACTCAGACACACACACACACACTGTGCACTGGTAATTTTGAAGGACATTTGAATACACACATAAAAACACACACACGCATATACCAACACACACAGATACACAGAAACATAAACGGACACATACACATACAGACAGACAGACACACACACACATATACACCGACATACACACACACACACATACACACATACACGCAGTCACACAATTAGCGACACTTCCAGGAGCTGGATGTCAAAGGTAAGTTTAAAACTATTCAAAAATATTCGGGTTAGTTCTGTCAAAAAGGTAAGTTTAAAACTACACAATGATATTTTCATTAGTACTGTGTCAAAGGTACGTTTAAGGAAAGGAGAGGGCAGGTCCTGAGCATGTTTTTTAAATTACTTGACATAGATAAATTTTACCACTACCATTGTACTTGGCATATCTAAATTAGTTGATAAATTTTTTTTCATCATACGGTTGCCATGGGAACGCCGCCATCTTGGATTTTCATTGTGAAAATAATAACAACTTCATTTCAAATAGGCTTTTTCAGTTATAAACAAACTTGGCTATAACTTTGCACACATGCTATTTGGTTCAATATTCAGCCATGCTATCCAGTAGTTTTTCGAATAAAGAAAACGATTTTATGAATTTTTGTAAAATATATATAGCCTAACAACTTTTCCAATGTTTGGTAAATTTAATCACAAAATAATTCGTTTTGCACAAGTTTGAAGAGATATCGAAAAAAAGTAGCATACTTTGTTGTAATTAAAATGAGTACAAACTTGATATACTTTAGTAAAAATAGGAGGCTTTTTTGGTACAGCTGATGTGTCGAAGGTAAGGAGTACCATTTCGAAAAGGAGTAAGATGAAAGAATCGATAATGAGCCTTTGTTATGGTATGAATGTCAAGTAGAATGAACTGACCATCCAGTGGTGCAATACAAGAGTTTTGTCCCATTTGTCGTAAAATTGCCTTCTCAGGACTCTCTCTCTCTCTCTCTCTCTCTCTCTCTCTCTCTCTCTCTCTCTCTCTCTCTCTCTCTCTCTCTCTAGATCCCCCCCTTTCCCCCCACCCCTTAGAAACTACACAATGATATTTTCAGTAGTAAGGCATCAAAGGTCACATAGTCATTAGTATTAGCACCGTGTATTTGTACACGGTATTCTTTTTGGTATCCATTTCTTGCGGCATCGATTTTTATAATTTATCATTCATAATGTTGTTGAACGCCAATATTCATTAAAAAAAGAAAGCTCAAACTCAAAGGTGCTTTTACAATCTTTAGTGATATGGAGCATTATGATTCTAATCAGGGTGACAATGATGATATAGTAAATACCTAGATATTAAAAGAAATTTAATAATACATTGTGAAAAAACTCAAATATAACACTGCACCTATAATAATCACGAATTTACCAGTGTATAGAAATCACAGCGAAAAAGTTTTGTTTTCAACGATCTTTTAAAGGAGTCAATTGGTTTTATAATACCTTCTGGAGCACGACAGACAAGTGAAAGTTAAACATATTATTGCCATTTCTAGATCTAGATCTATATGCAATTCAATGACACTGTGAGTAATTCGTTTACGTCAACAACGTTTCAGCACATTTCGATCTTTAATATTAGCCTTTTTTATTGTTGTATGTCGAATTGCAAGGTCTTCTTCTAAGGTTTTCTAAATGTTCTTCTTGTTCTTCAAGAAAGTGGTATTTAGAAGAATTTCTTGAGCATCTTCTTCTTCAAAAAAAGCTGCTTCTTCTTCTTCTTCTTGTTAATCTTTCTTCTTCTTCTTCTTCTTCAAGGTCTTCTTCTTCTTCTTGTTCTTCTTCTTCTTCTTCTTCTTCTTCTTCTTCTTCTTCTTTTCTTCTTCTTCTTCTTTTCTTTCTTCTTCTCCTCCTTCTTCTTCACCAGGTCTTCTTCTTCTTCTTCTTCTTCTTCTTCTTCTTCTTCTTCTTCTTCTTCTTCTTCTTCTTCTTCTTCTTCTTCTTCTTCTTCTTCTTCTTCTTCTTCTTCTTCTTCTTCTTCTTCTTCTTCTTCTTCTTCTTCTTCTTCTTCTTCTTCTTCTTCTTCTTCTTTTCTTCTTCTTCTTCTTCTTCTTCTTCTTCTTCTTCTTCTTCTTCTTCTTCTTCTTCTTCTTCTTCTTCTTCTTCTTCTTCTTCTTCTTCTTCTTCTTCTTCTTCTTCTTCTTCTTCTTCTTCTTCTTCTTCTTCTTCTTCTTCTTCTTCTTCTTCTTCTTCTTCTTCTTCTTCTTCTTCTTCTTCTGGAATTCTTCTTCTTCTTCTTCTTCTTCTTCTTCTTTCTTCTTCTACTTCTTCTTCTTCTTCTTCTTCTTCTTCTTCTTCTTCTTCTTCTTTTCTTTTCTTTTTCTTCTTCTTCTTCTTCTTCTTCTTCTTCTTCTTCTTCTTCTTCTTCTTCTTCTTCTTCTTCTTTTCTTCTTCTTCTTCTCTTCTTCTTCTTCTTCTTCTTCTTCTTCTTCTTCTTCTTATTTTTATCAGGATTCTGATAATTCTGATAATAATCCAACAATAGTAATAATCATAATCTTCTTATTAATACAATAATTAATCCCCTGGTAATAATTAATAATAATACCTTTAATAATAAAAGGAGGTAATTTAAATTCTTCTTCTTCTTCTTCTACTCTTCTTCACTTAATTCTTCTTCTTCTTCTAATGGCTCCTTCTTCTTCTAATACTATTAATACAATCTTCTTCTTAAGAAATTCTTCTACTACTAAATAAAACTACTACTACTACTACTACTACTACTCTACTACTACTACTACTACTACTTCTACTACTACTACTACTTCTTCTACTACTACTACTACTACTATAATAGTTTTATAATAGGAATAATATTTACTACTAATGCATACTACTAATAACTATAGAACTAATAATAGTACAATCTACTGTGTACTACTAACAATAATAATAATTATAATAACTACGTTGCAGAATATAATACTAATGATAATAATAATAATAATAATAATAATAATATTAATATCTTAATAATAATAATAATGTTAAAAACAACATCAAATGTCACATTAACAAATACATCAACAATTAAAATAATAATAAGATGCATTGCTACTCTGTTTACTGCTTGTAATAATAATAACTAATACAACGTAATAATAATAATAACAATAATAATAATAATAATAATAATAATAATAAAATAATAATAATAATAATAATAATAATAATAATAATAATAATAATAATTGATAATAATAATAATAATAATAATAATAATAATAATAATAATAATAATAATAATAATAGCAAATAATAATAATAATAATAATCCTTATAATAATAATAATAATCTATCTTAATAATAATAATAATATATTAATTTCTTCTTCTTCTTCTTCTAATCTAATAATTTCTTCTTCTTCTAATAATCTTAATCTTCTAATAATAATAATAATAATTATAATAATGATAATAATAATAATAATAGAAATAATAATAATAATAATGATAATAATCTTAAAATGATAATAATAATAATACTAATAATAATAATAACATAATAATAATAATAATAATAATAATAATAATAATAATACATAATACTAATAATAATAATAGTAATAATTACTACTTAATCTTCTACTACTACTACTACTAATCTAGAAGTAATAATAACTACTATAATAAAAAAGATCCCTTCTACTTCTACTTCTACTTCTACTGATACATCTTTTCTTCTATCTTCTACTTCTTCTTATTCTTCTATCTTACTACTATACTAAGATAGATCTTCTTCTTCTACTAGATAAATAGAGACAGATCTAGATAGATACTAATACTACTACTACTACTACTAGATTGATACTTCTTACTTCTACTACTACATACATTCATACATAACATAATCATACATAATAATACATACATACTTACTTACAACTACATACATACATAATTCTTCATCTTCTAGGTCTTCTGGTTCTTCTAATAATAATAATATTTAATCTAGTTAAACAAAAAGACAATATCATCTTATGTTGTTGAGTTTTATTT